>ML336545.1:0-49263 GCA_005239505.1 Nicotiana paniculata | reverse complement strand
AGCCTCGTCACTACTTCGCCGAGGTTAGGCTCGGCACTTACTCAGTACATGGGGTAGGTTGTATTGATACTACACTCTGCACTCTTTTATGCAGATCCAGGTACTAGCCAGTAGTAGAGATTTTTAGAGCAGCCATCTCTTTATTCGGTGACACGAGATATATTTGCCGGCGTTCGCAGATCCCGAAAGTCTTCTCCTATTTTTGTAAATTGTTTTAGTATATTTAGAACAATTACACTATTTCTTTTAGCCCAATATTTGTAGTATTCTTTAGTAGTTCGTGAATTGTGACACCAGACTCTGGGGTAGTTCTAGATTTATTTAATTAGTTCATGGCTCGCTTAATTTATTGTTTATTTATTTTATATTTGGAATTATTTATTGAAAGCCATTAGATCGAGTTTAATTTAAAATTGTTCTATCCGGTTTAAATGATTAATTAACGGAAATAGTTGAGCGAACTCTAGCATTGGCTTGCCTAGCAAGTATGGTGTTAGGCGCCATCACGATCCCTAAGGTTGGGGGAATTTGGGTCGTGACACGTACGGACCGATCCAACATAATATTAAATTGTGTACTGCCGGAGGGTCGAACGACGCGAACCATAGATGCATCTATTTACTGCCGAGGCGCTCAGCCCGATCCACAAATAGCAAATATTTTCAAGGAAATACAATATCTCATTTTAAAGTCAAGTATGCCAGTAAATTCTTCAAATAGGTGAACTTATCCTTTTACGAATGCTTTATTAAATTCTAACATGACTCAAGTAATCAATTTAACAAGTAAGGGCACAATCATTTCAAATAAAGCATGATATGGGTCCTAAATTACCCGGACAATAACACAATAGTAGCTACGTACGGACTCTCGTCACCTCGTACGTACGTAGCCCCCAACAAATAGGTTCACACATTTATTTAATTTGTCTACGGGGTTAATTCCCTCTTACAAGGTTAGAAAGGAGACTTGCCTCGTCTCAAAGCCTACTTCTCACTTCAAGAATGCGTTCAAACCTTCAAACTTGACGCCAAACGACTTGAAACTAGTCAAACATTACATAAACTAATTAATCTAATATCAAAAGTTCATAGAGTCACTATTAAAATGATTTTGTCACGCCCCAAGCTCGATGAGCGCGAACAGCGCTCAACCGAGTGAACCCGGACGAGAAAGCCTATTAGACACATTCTACCCGACCCACTTATGATCAAGAGCAGGCATGATTTCATTAATTAGACAATGGGAGATCATACAAGTACATTACTAAGCCAATTTATTAGGTACCTTATTGTTAAGTTTTAAGGTACATACACATTATGATTTAGTGAAACAGAAATCCAAAGAACAACATAATTCATTGATCTCCCCAACACCCATATTAAACCCACATCAATATCTACGGAGCCTCTAAGTAGATATAAAATAAATTTCTACAAAAGTGCCGGCAACAAGGCCCCGACTATACCTCAAAATATGATAAGAAGGTGAACATGAGATACAAAAGATATAGGACCCCTAAATGATGTGGGGCTCACCAAGTCAGCTGGAAAGAGAGCGTTCCACTGGCTGCGATCAACACTGTCTGCTATGGAACCACCTACATCCATTTAAAGATGTAGCACCTCCGGCAAAAGGGACGTTAGTACTGTCGAATAGTACTAGTATGTAAAGCTAAACACCAATCTTAATAGGACGAACAATGAAACAAAGAGGAAGCAGTCATAATGTACAATAAGAGCTTCAAACAAATACGAAAACATCAAGTAAGGATCACATAGTCTCCGGTTCAATTTCCATCTTACTAGGTTGATAATCTTAGTGCCATGCGCCACATTCCACAATACCACCATTTTCCTACACGGAGTCCGATCTCGACCCGATCGGCTAGGTCATCTCATTTGAGACATCAACCATATCCACAATTTCAATCAATAAATCCATCACAATTACCACCATGTGTGTGGCATGGTGTCCGATCACGGCCCAATCGGCTAGGTCATCTCACTTGAGACATCATCCTTTCAATTGTTCAACTCACTTCACATTTCCTTCCCATCTTTCATTATATGGCACGAGTAGCCTCATTTATTAAGTCGTTCTTGGCACTTGGCCGTATCTTACAATTCAAATCTTTCCCTTTTTATACGTTCAAATAACAGTATCATCCATGTCAATAAGTCCTATCATATAAGGCATTGCACACATAAGGGAAAAAGCTTGGAAAATCTTAATCACACGGAGTCTTTTTCATAGAAATTAGGTTAGCAAGCTTTATTCGACTCTTGACACGAATTCTTAACTTCTCTCAACTCATATTCCTCATTTCAAACACATTCTCAAATAGCATGATGACACGGTAATTATTTAGAACAATTATTGAACAAAAATCTTTCAACACAACACATTAAGGCAGCCAATTCTAGTAGGATCAAGTTAGGAACTTACACCAAATACTCGAACACCAGGGTTTCGATTCTAAGAAGAAGAGAGTTTATACATACATACCTCAATTGAGCTTTCTTAAACTCTACAATGTTCCAGTAGTCTTAGCAACCTCAATCTATTTTGGAAATATATCAATTTGAAACAAAATTAGGAAGATGATCGTGATTCTAGCTCATTTGAGAATTCTATCAAACACTAGGTGTGCATTAAGTCTCTAAGGTCCTTTTATAGAGGATTTCATCAACCCATAACCCATCCTTCACCATTTTTGGCTCAACAATGTTCCTATATCCGTTGATAACACATGCAAGCAAGATAACAACTCCAATACCCATGAACTTTCTTGATAATTGTTCATCTTATAATTAGAATTCAAAATTAAGGGTTAGGGTGTGAATCTTACCTCAAGGATGAAGATCTAGTGTGTTTTCCTTGTTAATCATCAAATATTTGTGTAAGAATTGAAGGATGATTTGGTGAATATCACTTTCTCACTCTAGGGCTCTTTCTCTCACTCTAAAGCATCAGGGTTTTTTGCTCAAAAATGACCCATTGTGTGTATTTAATGAAGTTGGGTCGGGTTATAGTGATAAAAGAATGGATACTCCGAAGTTCCGGATCGGGCTACAGACCTGGCCTCACCAGGCTAAAGCCTGGTCTTAGCATGCTACATGCATGGCCTCGCCAGGCTAAAGCCTGGTCTTACACCTGGCCTCTCCATGTCAAAAAATTTCAACTCCCCAATGCACTATTCAACCCAAAAATACAATATATTAGCCTACCTTGGAACCACAAAACCTTAGATTACTTACTGAAATTTTCCGGGGCCTTACATTCTACCCCGCTTAGGATCATTCGTCCTCGAATGAGAAGTAAAGTGTGCCCCAAACGCTTAACATATCTTATCTCTTTTCTTACACACCTCAAACTCCCAAATTTTGACTAACTCTCAAACTTCTCAGAAATTTCGGGAGAGTTTCCTTTGTAATTCGGCCTATCCACCTGCCATAGAATCATCAAAACCACCCTAACTTCACACCCCTAACAACATATATATGATAAAATGACGTAACATAACACAAAACAACACCAACCTACGCCTCATAAGCAACATAAAAGTAACTTCATAGAACACCTTTACATTAACTGAACAAGTGATACAAAATTTACAGGAAGTAACTTCATTGAAACTACTACATGGCTATTCGAAAAAATGAGGGTACTTCTTTTTCATCTCTTCCTCGGCTTCCCAAGTAGCCTTTTCAACTCGTTGGTTTCGCCATAACATTTTCACGGAGGCAATTTCTTTATTTCTCATCTTTCGTACTTGCCTATCAGGAATGGAAACTAGAATCTCTTCATATGACAGTTCTTCATTAACCTCAATAGTCTAATCTGGCACGATCAGCGACGGATCCCCGATTACTTTCTTCAGCATAGACACATGAAATACCGGGTGCACTAACGACATCTCAGGTGGTAGATCAAGCTTGTACGCCACCTGCCCAATTCTCTAGATGATTCTATACGACCCTACATACCTCGGACTCAATTTCCCTTTCTTTCCAAACCGCATAATACCCCTCATGGGGGAGACCTTCAAAAATACCCAATCATCTTCGTTGAACTCTAAGTCTCTACGACGAACATCCGAATAGGATTTTTGACAACTCTAAGCAGTTTTCAACCGTTCCTTTGTGATCTTAACCTTTTCCATAGATTGATGCACGAGATCTGGTCCTACCAATTCAACTTCTCCAACTTCGAACCACCCAATAGGAGATCTACACCCCCTCCCATATTATGCCTCGAATGGTGCCATCTATATACTAGCATGAAAGTTGTTGTTATAAGCAAACTCTATGAGTGGTAAAGGATCATCTCAGCTTCCTTTGAAATTAAGAACACAAGCACGCAACATGTCCTCAAGCATCTGAATAGTCTGCTCTGCTTGCATGTCGGTCTGTGGATGGAAGGTTGTGTAAGATTTACCTGAGTACCCAAACCTTGCTGAAATTTCTTCCAAAAGTTAGATGTGAATTGTGCATGTCGATCGAAAATGATAAAAACTGGAGTGCCATGCAACCTGACTATTTCCTTGATATACAACTGATCGTGATGTTCCGATGTGTCAGTAGATTTAACTGGCAAAAAGTGTGTTGATTTCGTGATTCAGTCCACAATTACCCAAATTGAGTCAAACTTGCACTGGGTGCGCGGCAATCCTACCACAAAGTCCATATTAATCATTTCCCACTTTCACATTGGAATTTTTTTATGTTCTGAGCCAACCCACCGAACCTTTGATGTTCGACCTTTTCTTGCTGACAATTTGGACATTTTGCCACAAAGTCCGCTACATTCCTCTTCATATTGTTCCACCAGTAGACTTCCTTCAGATCATGATACATTTTTTAGAACCTTGGTGTACAAAATACCTAGAAGTTTGAGCTTCAGCCATGATTCTTTCCCGAAGACCGTCTATATTTGGAACACATAGTCGCCCTTGGTACCGTAGTGTACCACCATCCATGCCAAGAGAAAAAACTGTAGTCTTATGTCTATGAATCCCCTTCTTCAACTGTAACAATAATAGATCGTTGTATTGCTTTTTTTTGACTTCTACTACAAGCAATGATTCAGCCTTATTTTGCACAATTACCCCTCCTTCACTAGAGTCTGCAAGAAGAACTCCCAAACTAGCCAACCGATGAACCTCATTGGCCAATCATCCTTTGATGTTCCTCGAAGTGAGCCAAACTACCCATAGATTTCCAGCTAAGAGCATCCGCCACAACATTGACTTTTCCCCGGTGATATAGAATATCAATGTCGTAATCTTTGAGTAACTCAAACTATCTTCTCTTCCACAAATTCAATTCCTTCTGTTTGAAAATATATTGCAAGATCTTATGGTCCGTGACCATATCCACATGGACCCTATACCGACAATGCGCCAAATCTTTAATGCAAATAACACTGCAGCAAGTTTTAAGTCATCTGCTGCATAGTTCTTTCCATGATTATTGAATTTCCTAGAGGCATAAACTATCACCTTAACATGTTGCATCATTAGTGTAACATGTTTATCACATTTATATTACATAAGACCTCTTAGGAATTGAATTCCTCGTCAACGATTTTTGATTTTTCCTCTTAAGTGAAGACTTAGTCCACCTGATTCCATCCTTGATGAGTAACTCACCTTATTCCCAGTATTGTAGCTACCAATAGAGTTTCCTGGTATTGTGGTTTAAGAGCTACCATGTTAAACATGCATGGTTCATAACAAGTGTTCATCCTTTCTCAATCTGTTTGGGACCTTTTCCTTTGCCCCTTTGGGTAGATTATGTTGTCTTTCCCTTTTTAATTGCCCTTTGGCCTGGAAAATATGTTGGTACCATCTTTTCTTTCTAACCGGAACATTCATTCCCATTCCATTTTGCTCATAGTGCATAGGTTATAGCCTTATTTTGCCACACACTTGTCTGCCTCCCATGAACTCGTAGTATCATTTTCCTGGTTTGTTGACCTTATCATACCACCACTTCCCTGCCAATAGTCTCACTTTCCATTGTCATATGTAGACATGAATTCTTTCTAGATCTTTTATTTGATATTCAGTGTCACCCAAGTCGGTTGCATTACGGTTAGTCCTTTATACCTTTATTAACACTAGTGCTCTAGGCGAGTCGACCATTATGATATGAACTATTTTACGATAACCATGACCATCACAATTTATAGATTTCCTTCCCATTTCTTCTCGCCTCATTCTTCCTAATTAGGGAATATCTATGCACTCTTCCGTATGCTATGTGTTCTTTTCTCTTAGTTAGGAATTCATCATGCTCACCTCTCGACACTTGTTGGTATATCCGCGGGAAAGTGTGTTCGTCTGTGCATCACTTAACACTTCCTTGCTTGTAAGATTCTTAAGAGGCCCTCCAGCAAGTCCAAATGCACTCTTGGGTTATTATAGCATCACATTTATTTCTCCCACTCGTTCCGCCTTTCTTAAAGCCTTGAAACTTTATTTAAATCGCAAATCCATGATTAGCCCATTCGAAAAACTCGCAACCTTTCACATTTGACCAATAGTACTTCCTTGGGTTCCATTGTTCCTGACCTTTTAACAAGTATAAAATCCCTTTAGAAACGTTACTCTTAGTTTGTAGGATCGTTAACCCTGTCATTTACATTTCCATGTATGAAGAATTTACCTTCCTTAACCTTCCACCTTCTTGGATTACTAGTGGTCTATCATTAGCATATCCTTTCAGAGAATCACGTTACCCATTATCACTTTTCTAGACTACTCATGATTTCAACAAAATATTCAAACATCATAGCTACATGGTCCTACTCTTGTTTCATTGTATTTAAGTAGCCTCACTATGGCCCTTCCTTTCCCACTTGGGGTTAATGTCCCGGATTTCGACACAAGTCTTGAATTTAGCAACTTGTGGGGCATATGTCTCATGTCTCTTGTTCGACTATTAAGGAGATTTAAGTAGCCACAGTATTAATCCCATAAGTGTTCTACTCTTATCTGGCCACACAGGCTTGGGATTCTAATTCCTCATGTCAATATCCTTTAGGAGTGTAACACAACTTCGTACATTTCTGGATTCTTATAAAATTCATAGTACAAGGTCTCCTCATTATGGGTCCAATTGACTCTCCTTTCATAACTTCTTGTCTCCTGTGAGAGACTTACACTCTCATCATTAATCTATGGGTCATGCCCTCCATATATCTCATGCTTATATAACAAATTTTCTTTTACACCTCAGGATCATATACATTCTTCCCACACTACCCACATCATCACATGTGCTATTTAAGCTTAGGTCTCATTTATCAAGTCAATGTCTCTTTGGAGGTGGGTAATCACTTTTGTCACATTCCTAATATAAAGTATGCTCATGGTAGTATGTACTAATCTTATATGTCCATACCATTTGTTCAAAAGATACATGTGCATTCTCCATAATATTTAGGCCTTTGCCCATTTATCATGTCATAGGGTAACATTACTTGGAATAGATGAAAGAGCATTTAAACCTACCTTGAACCTTAATGCACGAGTTAGAAGACAATCTTATAATCAAGCTTTATCGCACGATCTGGAGTGTTTAAGAATGGTAACATTCCTAAAGGTCCAGTAGCCTCCAACTTATAGATGTGGTCGAGAACACACTGATAAGAAGGACTCTACTAGACACGGCTCCGAGACATCCTAGGACACTTTAAAATCTTAGGCTCTGATACCAAGTTTGTCACGCCCCAAGCTCGAGGAGCGCGACCGGCCCTAAACCGAGTGAACCCGGTCGAGTAAGCATGTTAGACAAATTCTACCCGACTCACTTACGATCAAGAGAAGACATAATTTCATCAATTAGACAATGGGAGATCATACAAGTACATTACTAAGACAATTCATTAGGTACCTCATTGTTAAGTTTTAAGGTACATAACTTACGATTTAGTGAAACAGAAATCCAAAGCACAACATAATTCATTGACCTTCCCAACACCCATATACAACCCACATCAATGTCTATGGATCCTCTAAGTAGATACAAAATAAAGTGCTACAAAAGTTCCGGAAACAAGGCCCCGACTATACCTCAATATATGATAAGAAAGTGAACATGAGATACAAAAGATATAGGACCCTAAATTATGTGGGGCTCACCAGGTCAGCTGGAAAGAGGGCGTCCCACTAGGTTGATAATCTTAGTGCCATGCGCCACATTCCACAATACCACAGTGTTCCTACACGGAGTCCGATCTCGACCCGATCGGCTAGGTCATCTCATTTGAGACATCAACCATATCCACAATTTCAATCAATCAATCCAGCACAATTACCACCATGTGTGTGGCATGGTGTCCGATCACGGTCCGATCGGCTAGGCCATATCACTTAAGACATCATCCTTTCAATTTTTCAACTCACTTCACATTTCCTTCCCATCTTTCATTACATGGAACGAGTAGGCTCATTTATTAAGTCGTTCTTGGCACTTGGGCGTATCTTACAATTCAAATCTTTCCCTTTTTATACATTAAAATAACAGTATCATCCATGTCAATAAGTCCAATCATATAAGGCATTGCACACATAAGGGAAAAATCTTGGAAAATCTTAATCACACGGAGGCTTTTTCATACAAATTAGGTTAGCAAGATTTATTCGACTCTTGACATGAATTCTTAGCCTTTATCGACTCATATTCCTCATTTCAAAAACATTCTCAAATAGCATGATGAAACGATATATATTTAGAACAATTATTGAACAAAAATCTTTCAACACAACACATTAAGGCAGCCAATTCTAGTAGGATCAAGGTAGGAACTTACACCAAATACTCTAACACTAAGGGTTCGATTCTAAGAAGAAGAGATTTTAGCCATACATACCTCAATTAAGCTTCATTAAACTCTAAAATGTTCCGAAATGTTTACCAACCTCAATCTATTTTGGAAATATAACAATTTGAAACAAAATTAGGAAGATTATCGTGATTCTAGCTCATTTGATCATTCTATCAAACACTAGGTGCGCATCAAGTCTCTAAGGTCCTTTTATAGAGGATTTCATCAACCCACAACCCATCCTTCACCACTTTTGGCTCAACAATGTTCCTATACCCGTTGACACATGCAAGCAAGATAACAACTCCAATACCTATGAACTTTCTTGATAATTGTCCATCTTTTAGTCAGGATTCAAAATTAAGGGTTAGGGTGTAGAATCTTACCTCAAGGATGAATATCTAGTGTGTTTTCCTTGTTAATCATCAAAGGTTTGTGTAATAATGGAAGGATGATTTGGTGAACATCACTTTCTCACTCTAGGGCTCCTTCTCTCACTCTAAAGCATCAGTTATTTTTGCTCAAGAATGACCCATTGCGTGTATTTAATAAAGTTGGGTCAGGTATAGTGATAAAAGAATGGATACTCCGAAGTTCCGGACTGGTCTACAGACTTGGCCTTGCCAGGCTAAAGCATGGTCTTAGCGTGCTACAGGCCTGGCCTCGCCAGGCTAAAGCCTGGTCTTACACCTAGCCTCGCCAGGTCAAAAAATTTTCAACTCCCCAGTGCACTGTTCAACCCAAAAATTCCGAAAATACAATATATTACCCTACCTTGGCGCCACAAAACCTTAGATTACTTAGTGAAATTTTTTGGGGCCTTACAGATTTTCCAACCTAAACTGCAAGATTCCTAAAATTCACCCCCGGGCCCATACATCGAGATTCCGAAAATTGTTTTGCATAAAGTTGATACCCATACACTTAAGAACATAATATATAATTTTCACTAAGTTTCATAATCATTTTTGTGGTAAAATCTCTTTTTAATTAAACCCTAGGTTTTTCTTCCAAACCCATGATTTCTACCAATTTTTATGTTGAAATCTACCCATAATCTATGTATTAAACTCACATTAAGGTAGGAATTACGTACCCTCAATAACCAGGTTGAAATCTCACCCTTTTGAAGCTCTTGAATCGCCCAAGTGTGTAAAGAATGGGAGAATAATACCTAAGTCCCGTTTTAAATGAAGTGCACTGCCTCCAATGATTTCGCATGTGCAGGTTGCGGCCAAACGCACATGCAAGTATACGCGATCGTCAAGTAATAAAGTGACTAAAAGTCGGATGTCGAACCCACGAGGACTTCTGATTAACTATTAACTAAATTAGACTAATTAAAATAAAGAAAAACAAATAGTGAACTTTGAACAAAAGGATAACAGATTTTTATGTTATCAATGTGATGAAAACGATTTAGGGTTATGGTCTATATAACAATCATATTGTATTCTTTAATCGAATTGACTAATTAATTTATCTGGTTTACTGGTTGACAGGGTTAATATTGCTCATAAGAATCTGTTGAGTTCTTACTCGCCTATTCAAGCTAACATAATGCCTATATGTCTATGGAATTAGAACTAACAAGAATACTTTTGTAATTCTTGTAAATCAACCAAGTAAGGCAATTAGGTATATGTCTATCCTAACCGCGAAGCCATTCCCCGATGCCCAGGTTCAAGAACTTGCTCTGCTCAATCCTATATGCAATCTAGAATTCCCATTTTCGAGATCAACTCTAGATTCATAGATAGTATTCAATTGGTGATCAAACAATCAAATAATTAAGCACAGGATTGAATAAATAAACCAATACGATAAATCAAGAAATCAAAATCAATATTCGAATAACAATAGTCATGAAAGAACCACAACCCTAGAACGTGAAGTTTTAGCTCCACATAGACATGGTATCCAAACAACAAATCATACAAAGAAACATAAAAAATACTAAGTTTGGTGGAAGAAAAGATGAAACTCGGCCTCCACGGCGGCTCTGTGCTCTCCAGTCTGTCTAATCCCCCCAAAAGTGGCATTTTTAGGTCTATTTATATGTGTAGGAAAGACCTAAACTTGTAGGCCAAGTCCTAGTTAAACCAAGAGACGAAATAAAGCTTCAAAACTCGGATTGGACCTCGCCTAGGCCTAGCGTCGCCAGGCTAACGCCAGCTTCAACCTGGCTTTTGCCTGGCCCCGCCAGCCTAAGGCCAGTTTCAAACTGGCTTTTGCCTGACCTCGCCAGCCTAACGCCAGCTTCAAGCCTGGCGTCGCCAGGTATCTCCTTTTCACTGTTCTCGAGCACACTTTCAACGTCTAAGTATCCCTTTTGTTCTACTTTCATCTCAAATTCACCTACACATAAAATAGACTCCATTACGCGCAAATAAAGTGTAATTTATCATTAAAGCATGTAAAATAAAAGGCACATAGTGTATGAAACAATGAAATTATAGCCCCACAACAATACCCCACACTTAAACATTGCTCGTCCTCAAGCAATCAAACTACACTTATAGACACAACCTATTAAGTAATCATCCTAACTCATCACACCAAGAATCTTTAAAATAGACTAAGCACAAGGGTGTAACATCTTCTCCTCAAAATTTGACTCACAAGTACCATGCATTCACAATTCACTCACTTACTCTAACATAGAGGTCAATAACATTACCTTTCCTCCATGAATCAAGTGCTCTCACGCAATAAAAGAGAGTTTTCCACACACAATACAATTTAAGAACAATTAGGAAATCAAGATAGAAAACATTCACTCACTCTCAGAAATAACATTCATATGCTACAAAAGATGCACCATAGGCTTGCCCGTAGTTTAATACTCGACTAATCAATCTCATTCAGTCTAGGATCAAGTAGGGCTTTTATTGTTTGTAATGTAGGATGTGGGTTGGGTAGGATACATTTGGATATAAGAGTGAATACACCTCCCTAAGCACTTTAATACATATACTTTAACATTCAAACCCTATACTTATGTCAACCAAAACTCCACCTTCACATCAATGTACATTAACTCCATATTTCTTTAAGCACAATTACATCAATAGTCATCACTATCATGGAATACCTTTCACATCAANTTTTTCAAAACAGTGCACCTTTCTCCTTATTTCATTAGTTCCACTCAAAAGCCAAACCAACCACCCCACACTTTAACTTTTACAAAGTTCATAACAATTCAAGTGCTCATGATAGGTGAAAAGGTTCAAATAAATGGTTAATTTAAACAAATGGGTCAGGCTTGTAATGTGATTGCCAAAGAAACAGGATTACAGGCTCAATGGGGTTAACTATGATACATAACAATTAGGCAGGTAAAATATATATATTTGGCTCAACAAAGAAACGCCTATATCACTTCCAAGACTAAACAAAACTACTATTTCTCTTTGTAAACGCACGAGGAAAGTTCTAGACATCAAATGAAATTCACATAACAACATACAAACCTCACGCACACATGGCACATAACTCACTCAGGATTGGACTCATCAAGACACTCTAGTCAAAGCAGTTAAGAAAATTTAAGATTATACAATTTAAGGTACTTATACAAGAGTCAAAATTGAGCCTAAGCGTCACAACCAAAGTACTCACTATTCTCAAGGCATAACAAAGTCAAGAGATATTGCTTCAATTCAATTCACATCACAATGGATCCTCTCTTAAAAAAATAAAACTACCTACACCCGGTTCAAACAAAACCCTTGGAAAAGAACCGCGGCGCAAAGAAAAACCAAGGGGGGATTACTACACTACCTACAAAGAAAATCTTTTTGTTATTTTTCTTTAGACTTAATCCCTCAAGAAAACTGTCTAGGAGATCCATGGTCGGGAAGAGTCCAATTTTTTTAATCCGATTTTCATAGCTACTGAATACTACACAACTACTAAAACAAAAATAAGAAGTTAACATTTTTCTATATCCTACTACTAATCATCTAGAGAATTATCCCACCCCACACTTAAAAGAGTGCAGTGTCCCCAATGCACAAATAAAGCAGAACAATAACGAGGGCGGATAAGAAACTCCCTGAAAGGCCAAAGACCGAAGCAATAGTGGCTCACGGGGTACTCAGACTTTACCCATGCATGGTCCTTTGTGTGGCACCCCACATTTATTTCTCACCATCTAACTCGCTTTTGCACTCTTCCAATGGCTTTGCTTCATATGCTTGTAATCCTACAAAACAAAAATAAAAACTACAACAATAATAAGATAAAAAATAATAATAATAAAGCAATAAAGATGGGTTTCCTCCAAACAAGCGCCTGATTTAACGTCGCGGCACGACTTGAACCACTTTTTGCCTCCACCTCGAACTTATAAATTGAGCCCCCAATAGGACATCCAGTCTGTGGATATGCTCCTTCGATGGGGATACAAAAAAAAATCAGGCCAAGCATTAAATTTTTTACTCTACTCTTCTTGACCTTTAGATGAGGAATGTAATTTTTACTTTTTGGCTCAACGAATTCAAGAATGTAAGCACCTTGTTCCTCATCCATTATCTCCTCCAAAGGCTCATATGACTCGATTTCCATGTCATCCTCCAAACACAATGTTGAGAAATGTATGGAATGAGGACCAATATTCCCTAACTCTGGAATGAGGACCATAAAATAGACTCTATTACGCAAAAATTAAGTGTAATTTATCATTAAAACATGTAAAATGCAAGGCACATAATTTACGAAACAATGGAATTATAGCCCCACATCACGGGTCCTTGGCCGCACCTGCGGAAAATCCATTGCAGGTGTGCATATTTTCCCCTACTGGCCAAGCTCGGTGTCTGCGGGCTCAAGGGACCGCATCTGCGCACATGCCCGCACCTACGACCACTCGGACATGCGGTTGCACAGGTGCGCCAAAATGTTCGCACATGCGGTTCCTGGGCTGTCCTCCCTCCTTCGCTTCTGTTGCTCATGGTTCGCACATGTGAGCTCGCACCTGTGGTTGGCTAATCGCAGGTGCGGGGACACCAGAACAGGTTCACCAGCAGCCCTGTTGAGTTTCAAACTCAACTCGTGCATTGTCTGAGTGGAAACCGGGGCCCCCGAGGCCCCGTCCAAGATACCAACAAGTTTGAAATTATAAGATGGACTCGCTAGAACTCTCAGAACGCCCGAAACAACATTAAAACTAAGAATCGCAACCCAAAACCAATTGAATCAAACTTAAGAACTTCAAGTTCTTCATTTTACTTCTAATGCGCCGAAACGTACTTAAACTACTCAGAATGACACCAAATTTTGTGTGCAAGTCTTCAATGACATTACAGAACTATTCCTAGTCTCTGAATTCCGTTTGGACCTCGTTATCACAAAAATAAATTCCAAACCAAATTTAAAGAACTTCTACAACCTTCAAGAACCAACTTTCCCTATTCGATGTCGAAACGCTTCCGGGTCATCCAAAACCTTATCCGAACATACGCCCAAGTCCGAAATTATCATACGAACCTGTTAGAACCGTCAAATCTCGATTTCGAGGTCGTTTACTCAAAATGTTGACCGAAGTTAAACTTGGCCTTTTAAGCCAACCTTAAGGAACCAAGTGTTTTGATTTCACTCCAACTCTCCCAAATACCGAACCAACCATCCCCGCAAGTCATAAATCAGGAAGAGCAAGTACGAGAAGTCTTATTTAGGGGTATAGGGTTCTAGAAAGAAAAATTATCGGTCGGGTCGTTACATTCTCCACCTCTTATACAAATGTTCGTCCTCGAACGGGTCTAGAATCATACCTGGAGTGCTGAATAAGTGTGGATATCTGCTCTGCATGTCCTCCTCGGACTCCCAAGTCACCTCCTCGACTGTTTGGCCCCTCCAATGGACCTTCACTGTGGAAATCCTCTTGGACCTCAACTGGCGATCCTGTTTATCAACAATAGAAATTGGCTCCTCCTTGTAGCCCAAGCTATCATCTAGCTGAATAATGCTGAAATCTAACACATGAGACAAGTCGGCGTGATACCTCCAAAGATAGACACGTGAAATACCAGATGAACCCCTGATAAGCTGGGGGGTAAAGCAAGCTCATAAGAAACCTCCCCAACTCGCCTTAACACCTCGAATGGGCCTATAAACCTGGGGCTCAACTTGCCCTTCTTCCCGGATCTCATAATATCCTTCATCGGCGAGACATTCAAGAGGACCTCTCGCCCACCATAAATGATGCATCATGCGCCTTCTGATCCGCGTAACTCTTATGATTGGACTGTGCTATATGGAGCCGCTCCTGAATCAACCTTATCTTTTCCAAGGCATATTTAACCAAATCTGTACCATATAGCTTAGCCTCACCGGGCTCAAACCACCCGATGGTAGAACGAAATCACCGACCATCTAGAGCCTCAAATGGAGCCATCTCGATGTTGGACTGATAATTGTTATTGTAAGCAAACTCTGCCAAAGTAAAGAACTGATCCCACTGTCCCCCAAAGTCAAGCACACGGTCCCTAAGCATGTCCTTCAATATCTGAACTGTCTGCGCTGACTTCCCGGTGGTCTAAGGATGGAACGATGTGCTGAGCTCTACTCGGGTACATAATTCACTCTGTATGGCTCTCCAGAAATGCAAAGTGAACTGAGTGCCTCTATCTGGTATAATGGAAACAGGCACACCGTGCAGCTGGACTATTTCCTGAATGTAAATCTGAGCCAACCTCTCTGAAGTATAAGTAGGGGCAACAGGAATGAAGTGTGCCGACTTGGTCAACCTATCAACAATGACCCAAACTGCATCAAACTTCCGCAAGGTCCGCGGAAATCCAACCGCAAAGTCCATAGTGATGCTCTCCCACTTCCACTCGGGTATAGTCATCTGCTGGAGTAGGACTCCTGGCCTCTGGTGCTCATACTTAACCTGCTGGCAATTTAGGCACCTAGCAACATACTCAACTATGTCCTTCTTCATTCGCCGCCACTAATAGTGTTTCCTCTAATCCCGATACATCTTAGTAGAACTTGGATGAATAGAATATCGAGAACTGTGCACCTCCTCTAGAATCCTCTCCCTCAAGCCATCGACATTAGGAACACATATACGACCCTGGAGCCGCAATACACCATCCTCGCTAATAGAAACCTCTTTGGCACCACCCTGTAGTACCGTCTCTCTAAGAACTGTCAAGTAAGGATCATCAAATTGTCGGGCTTGTTCTTCCCCAATAATGAAGACTGAGCAACAACACATGCAAGGACTTGGTTGGGCTCTGAAATGTCCAACCTCACAAGTCTGTTAGCCATGGACTGAATGTCCAAAGCTATTGGCCTCTCCTCTGCTGATATGAATGCCAAACTACTCATACTCTCTGCCTTCCTGCTCAAGACATCCGCAACTACATTTTCCTTGCCCGAATGATAAAGAAAAGTGATGTCATAGTCCTTTAGTAACTCAAGTCATCTGCGCTGCCTCAAATTGAGATCCCTTTGCTTGAACAAGTGGTGCAAACTGCGGTGGTCGGTATAAACCTCACAAGACAACCCATATAAGTAATGCCTCCAAATCTTAAGATCATGAACAATCACGGCCAACTCCAAATTGTGCACATAGTAGTTATTATCATGGGGCTTCAGCTGACGTGAAGCATATGAAATAACTCACCCCTCCTGCATCAATACACATCCTAAGCCAACGCATGAAACGTCACAATAAACTGTATACATCCTCGAACTGGGAGGCAACACTAGAACTGGTGTTGTGATCAAAGCTGTATTGAGATTATGAAAGCTCGCCTCACACTCATCGGACTATCAGAATGGAGCACCCTTCTGGGTCAATCTAGTCAAAGGTGCTGAAATGGATGAAAAGCCCTCCACAAACCGGCGGTAATACCCTTCTAACCCCAAGAAACTCCTGATTTCGATCGCCGAAGTAGGACGAGGCCAGCTCTGAACTGCCTCAATCTTCTTGGGATCCACCTTAATACTCTTTCCTGATACAACATGCCCCAAGAATGCCACAGAATCCAACCAAAATCACACTTGGAGAACTTAGCATACAACTTATGTTCCCGTTAAGTCTGGAGCACTACTCTCAAATGTTGCTCGTTCTCCCCCAAGCTGCGTGAGTAAATCAATATGTCATCAATGAAGAGTGGTGTGTTAATAGGGGCACAGGCTGTTCGATCAGTTTGATCAGTATAATTGATATTTGCGTAGAGTGGATGACTCTCGAGAACGGTTCTGATGGATTCAAGGTTTATATATAACAATTGGTAATCTTCAAGATGTGTGTTTGGCTAGAAACTGAGATTTGCATTGGAAGGTTTCAAGACTGATGGCATTTCTATATTATTATGGAATCTACATTTCGGTATCATGAAAGGGGAAGAATAGTTTAAATTCATAGAAATCCTCTTTAGAGTGAGTATTTGAGATGTGTTACATTTGGGGTGCTTAAGAGATATCCAGCGGCTTATGAGCCTTAGGGAGTTGTAGTTCTATGCTAGGGTCTCGCGTGGTGATTGTTGGTTGAGTATTTTGGTACTATGTCAAAGAGAAGAATCAATTAGAAGGTAATTCAGAAGGAACTCGGAGAAATAGGACAGCTTGGTAGTAGATTGGGTCGGCATGGTAATGAGTAAGATCGGTTCTTTGGGTGCTTATGATGTGGTAAGGTTCTACGTGTGATCGAGACAATTCTCTTGGGTTTTTGACAGCCTGTGTAGCTTGGTTGAACTAGAAGGATTCAGTCCTGACGGTTTGGTTTTGTGAAAATAGGATTCGGAGAGTCCTGGATGGCTTCTACCTTGGTTAGAGATGTATATTTTTTTCTAGCGTGAGAGGCATGTGATGTATAGTGATTTTACTTCTAAATGGGATCAAATGGAAAGTTCTTAGCTAGTTGGGTACGTAGTTGCTTGCGGCTCGGGGGAGATTAGGAAGTTCTCATATTTATCATAGGATGGCATGGTGTGTGAGGTATGTTGTGTAGGGTTGAGATTTGCATGTGTGAGGTCACGGTTCAGTTCTGAAAGGAAGTTCATAAATTCTTAGGCAGCATGGACAATTTCATATGACTAGGTAAATGATATCACTAATTGGTGCGGCTTGATGAGGGTATACGTTTCAGAAAAGGTAATGTGTTTGAGTTAAGGGTACTTCATTAGTATCGCGGTGCTCTCTTGTTGGATCGACTGTTGATGTTCAAGATTGCTTGGTGGTACAAAATATTTTTAGGGGTATTTCTTGTAGAATGATTGAGTATTAGAAGTGTGTTACATATTCGAGCGGTGGAGTTGGGATCAGATATGGTGATCTGTGCGCTTCATGGACTTCGAGACTGAGAGTTCTCATAGACAGGTTATTTTTTGGCTATGGACTGTGAAGATGTGAGCAAAGCTAGTCAGATGTTAGTATGTGCCATGATCCATTCATTGTGAACTTTCTGAGAGTTATCTATCTGTTGCAGGTGTCCAAAGTTGACTTAGGGTTCATTGTTAGGCCAGTATAGGTGTGTGTTCTGCACCGGCTCGCGAATTGCTATTTTTGAGGGACGTACCATTCAATTTTCATTGAGTTTATTCGTGTTCTGGAGTGATCTATGAGTTACCTTTCGGTGTTTCCAGGGGTTGTGATTGTTGGTTATATGCACATATGGTGCGGATCTATTTGGGCTTTATAGAGGGATTTAAGAAAGGTAAGTACTTAGGTATTGCGAGATTGAGACGTATTGGTTATGTGCTTCCGGGTTCGTGTGGCATGGTATCGTCCGATTCCCCATGGTTATGGAAATTCACCTTGAGTACTTGATGTTGAATTGCGCATGGTTATTGATTTTGAGCAAGGTGGCTCGAAGTATTTCAGGTGGACCGGTGTTGGGATAGGGTCGCTCATTGCAGCGAAGTTTTCTGGAGGTATCATCCTTTGAGCTAGATTCGTGTGTTCTGGTTATACGAGGTGTGATGGGTTCTCAGCATTGTGTTGTGGTGATATTGGTGGGCTTGCGGTACATCTCTTGCAGTGGAGTCACCTTTCCATGATTTGAGTACATTTGGGATGTTATATATTTGTGCACGGACTGCACGCGTTGTGGCTTTCAGCTGTATTGATGTGTCACGTCACTAGAGTGGTTGTGGTAGATGAGAAGAGGTCGTCAGACCTGGAATGGGTGCTACCGAGTTTGGTCGTGGTATATTTGGGAGGATATTGATGCTGATCGACTTAGAAATTTTGCTATATTTCCTGTCGAAGAGAAGGAGTTCCATCACTTGTTGATCCAACGAATGGTTGCTAGTTTCTATTGTTTCTTTTATCATTGGTTGTATATGAGAGTGTTAGAACGAAGTTTTTCTTGATAAGAGGTTATTTACCGGTATTGAGTCGTTTTGAGCAACTATTGTGATTAGGAGATATCGCTATGAGTGTTTGAGACATGTGGTACGTCATGTGATTACATCTTGGGTCACGGATATGGCTTGATACAGTGTGTTCAGACTTATTCAGTTTATAGATGCGGGACTTTGATCTTATAAGTTATTTCAGAAGTGGAAATTTGGTTCTAAGGTTTATGGGTTAGGTTGGATTACGAAATTTGGCTCTGTTGTGCTATTGGACCTAGGTGGGATAGGGTGACGTGGGATCACCCTGATATGTGCGGGATCAGGCTATTCGGCGATTTTGATGATTTTTGGAACAGCTCTGGGCACGTTCGAGGACGAATATATGTTTAAGTGGGGGAGAATGTAACGACCCGACCGGTCGTTCCGAGAGTTTAGCCCTTTTTTCCCATTTCTGCTTCATTTTTGTATGGTTCAACTCTTTTGTGTTGCATGGGGTTGATCGGTTCGGGTTCGGAGTGGTTGTGATGAGAAATGAGACACTTGGTCTCTTAGGATGGTGATTTAGTTGGAAAAGTCAATCGGAAGTTGACTTATAGGTAAAGGATCTCGGAATGTGGATTTTGTGGCTCGGATAGCTTTGTTAGGTGATTTGGGACTTAGGAGTGTGTTCGGAATGTGGTTTCGAGGTCCGGGGTAGAATTAGGCTTGAATTGGCGAAATTGAGTTTTTGGAAATTTTCTGTCGGCAGTGGAAAATTAGCTATCGGGATCGGAATGGAATTCCACAAGTTGGAACAGGTTTGTAGTGTCATTTTGGATGTGTGTGCAAGTTTTCAGGTCATTCGAACGAGGTTTGGTTAGTTTCGGCATCGTTGGTGATTTTCGGAAGTTTGAAGATCCTTAGGCTTGAATCATGGGTTGATTTGGTGTTTCAATGTTATTTTGGGTGTTCCGAGGGTTCGACTAAGTTCGGGTGATCATTTGTGACGTGTGGGTACCATTAGTTGAGGTCCCGAGGGCCTCCGGATGAGTTCGGATGGTTAATGGAGGAGTTTTTGGCCTTAGAGGTTGCTGGTGTTATCTGTTCTATGATTTTCCACAGATGCGTAGGGGTGGCCGCAAGTGCGGTCATGCAGGTGCGAATTGGGCATCGCAGGTGCGGAAATGGCTAAGGGGGAGAAGGACCACAGATGCGGACGATTGGCCTCACCTGCGAAGTCGCAAGTGCGGTAGATGAAGCGCAGGTGCGGATTTGGCCTTTTAATGAAATCTCGCAGATGCACACCTGGGACCGCAGGTGCGGGTTCGCAGGTGCGATAAATAAGTCGCAGATGCGGGCATCACTGGGAAGAAGATATAAATAGAAGCCTTAGCGAATTTTGGTTTTTTTTTTCACCATTTGTGTTCGGGTTTGAAGCTTTTTGGAGAGTTTTGAAGAGGGAATTCGAGAGAACTTCGTGGAGGTAAGATTTTTGGACCTAAAACTCATTTATATGGTATTATTTTACTGATTGGGGGTGAAATTTATGGAAATTAGTGACTAAAAAAATTGGGGATTAGGGCTTGTAAATTGGAGACCTTTAATTGGGGATTTGAGGGGTCATTTGAAGTCCGATTTTGATGTTCTTGGTATGTATAGACTCGAGGGAGGATGAGGATTCTTGTGATGTGATTTTTATTTAATTTCGAGACATGGGCCCGGGGGTCGGGTTTGGCCAATTTTGGGATTTTTGGTTGAATTTGATAATTTTCGAGTGGGCTTTGTTCCTTAGCATATATTAATGGTATAAATCTATTTTTTTGGCTAGATTTGGATAAATTGGAGGCCGAGTCTAGAGTAAAAGGCATTGTCGGCTAATAATTTAGCCGGTTTGAGGTAAGTAACGTTTCCAAATTTGGTTCTGAGGGTTCGAAACCCCGAACTATATGCTATATGATTATAATTTAGATGACGCACATGCCAAGTGACAGGTGTGCGGGCGTTCACCGAGTGATTTGTGGCCTGGTCATCCCATGGCACCGTCTAGTAGCTACTTCGGATTGATAGACACACTTTTATTGATGTGGTTAATGTGAACATGCTAGAAATCATACTAAGTCAAATGCTAGGGCTTCACGCCGAAAATGCTGAGACCCGAGTGGTCGTATATTGTTGTCTCCTTATGTGTTTATTTGATTTTGTATACTCAGTCCTATCATAGCATATCATTTCATGCCTCGATCTCGGTAATTGTTGATTTTATATATATTCATTGTTTCTGGCTAGTTCATGCATTTGTGAGCCCATGTGAGCGAGACTGGAGAGTAATGACTGAGTGAGGTCGAGAGCATGTTATTGAGACAGTTATGAGATCAGACTTCACACCGCAACGATACTCTGTTCATGCCTTCATTGGCTTGATATAGTGCTTGGGCCAATAGGAGCCCCTCCGGAGTCTTTACACCCCTAGTGAGCGCATTGATATTGAGGGATGGATCTTCCCTGGACATGGATCTTGTCCGAAGTTGATGATACGTGAGGGATGGATTGTCCCTGGACATAGATCTTATCTGAGTGTTGTGTTCCGGAGATGGATCTTCTCCGTGGGGCTGGATCGGCCTTTTTCCTCAGTACTGAGTGACTACAGTCACCGATGTTTGTGTACTATCTGGGATGGATCTTCTCTGGGCCCGAGAGCCATGTACAGTACTGAGTGGACTTCGATGTGAGAGTTGTGAGAACTAGGTGCAGTTCCATGCTGTTGATACATTGGCATGTAGAGTACTAAGATATACCTGGGTTACTTATCATATCGGTTATATTTTGTTTCCATTATCTGTTAAAATTGTTAACATTCCTAAATTTTGTGTACTGTTTTCATTACAATTATTGAGGTTTAGTCTGTCACTACCTCTCAGCCCGTAGTTTGGGTTCGTTACTTCTGAGTTGGTGTACTCACGTTACCCCCTGCACTTTGTGTGCAGATCCAGGTGCCCGGATCGAGTGGGATTCGATTCTTCATCAGTGGATCAGTTGTCGGAGATTGTGAGGTGGTTGCACTGCGTTCGCAACCCCACCTTTCTCCTTCTCATTTGTCTCTATTTACATTTTACCTAGACTTGGTGTAATAAGGAAATCGTGCCAGTTACTGTATTCTATTTAGTTGCTCATGACTGTTGGCTCCAGGTTTTGGGGTTTTTGTTCAGATGTTTTCATTTCTTATCCGCATTTGTGAAATGTTTAAACGCGTAAGATTTTGATAAAATTGCGTTATTGTTCTAAATGGAAAGTACCTTGTATTATGTTCAGTAAATTGGCTAGCCTAGTACCACGATAGGCGCCATCACGGCCGATGTAGATTTGGGGTCGTGACACTTAGTTGTTCGACTTCAAATACTGATAGTAGTGATTTAAATGACAAGTTGATAAAAAGGAGGGATATAAAAGAATAAAGCATCTTAATATTGCATTTAAGTCAAAATAAAAATAAAAGTTGGACCTCATCTGGATTAATTAAACTTTTTTCTTTTACCTCGAGGAAAATGTCTTTCTAGGAGACCTTGTTGATTGTTTCGTGAAAATAAGGACTATAAGCAGCTGCAACAATTGATCAGAAGCAAAAATAAGAAGTCAGTGAGACTAGTATTTACTTAACTCCAAAGCAAAGTTGGACCTCCTCTTGGAGACGGAACTAGGGTTTTAAATTTACGGGTTCTGAATATTAAAATGACGACTTCAAATACTAATAATTGAATTTTAAATTTAATATTTATACATATTTAATGAATTTTATAATACAAATAACTATCTAAGCAAAAATTACAGCTGGACTCCTAGCTCCACCCCTGCCTCGTCTAGATTAGTGGCTTCTTTTTTACCTCATGGAATACATCATTTAATTAAAAAAATCAAAGCTTGTAGATTGTATCTGGATAAAGAACTTAGAAGGAAATTAGCTAGGCTTCACGTAGTTGGGAGGCTAGCTGAAATGAGAAGTCAATGACAAAAATGTAGTACGTTCATTGTTCATTTCTTGCCTTTTCTAGGATAATTTTCATTTCTTTTTAAAAGGTTATTAAATAATTTGAACAAATGGATTGACTGAGACCAGCAGAGTTAAAGGCACATGAGATGCACATGCATGAGATAAATGTATTCTGGTAAAATTGAGATATCTTCTGATCGAAAAGATTGCAAAAACGAAATTGTAGAAGGACTCCTTATTCAATAAAACAGAATCTAAGATAAGAAAAGATTTAGGAGTTGAGTTTGACTAGAACTCTTTCACCAAGGAAGAGCAGCATTAGGATTCTAGTTAATTCATTATCTACTAAATCCTATATATATTGCAGAATGTTCTTATTGTAGAGAGACGCACAAAAGCAGAAATTTATCAAGAATTGAGAGCAAAATTCGTGAAGAAATTTTGCAAGCAGTTCGAGCCAAATTGGAGAGTGCGAATCTGGAGCTACTTGAACCAGCTAGAAGAACCAATTCCATCTGTTGTCTTTTAGTCTAGTTTATTTGTAGTAGGTGATTACAAATTGTACCTTTCAGATTTATCTAGAAGCAATTGTAATAGCACTGAGTGTTCAAGTTATAGTTAACTTGAAGATTTGTCGCAAATAGCTAGAGGCTAGTTTGCCAAAAAGGGTTAGAGTTAATCCTTAGGTTTACAAAAGAGTTTATTTTGTAAATGTTGTTTGGCTCATTGTTGTAGTGAAGTGTTTGGAGAAAATCCTACTGAGTAGTAGGTCGTGGTTTTTCACCTTTTGAGCCAGGTGTTTTCCACGTAAAATCCATTGTGTTCTTTACTTTTCTGCATTTATTATTCCGCAACAGTATGAGTTGGGACACATAGAAGAACCAGGTCCTTCTATAACGACAGCACTCAAAAATTGGACACGACACAAATCACCCCCCCCCCCCTTGTGTGGTATTGACGTATAAAACATCAATTGGTATCAGAGCGGGTTATCCTTGAAGAGGCTAACACCTTAGGAAAAGATCAAGATGAGTGCACTGCCTGAAAAGTGTAAAGAGAAATCCACCACTAGGCCACCACTATTCGATGATCACTTGCAGATGACTGATGGATGCTTCAAATGTGGTAAGAAGAACCACATGATCAAGAACTGTTCTATGTGGGAAGTCGAGTGGAAAAAGGAGAAATCTGAAAGAAGGAACAGGTTCATGACAAGAAGAACTACAACAAAAGGTCATCCAAAGCAATGGTTGATGAACGAGCTCTTATAGCAGTTCGGGAATCTGAAGATGAACCTGATGAAGAATCCGAGATAAGTTTTCTGGACCTTAAGGATAAAATTAAACTCCTTTCGAAAGATGGACTATTTGAATTGTTGCTAATTTTAATTGATGAATCTAAGAATATAAAATCTGAAAAAGAACAACTGTCAAAAGAGTGTAACTTTTTAATAGCAGAATGCAAAAACCTGGAAATAAATATTTGTAAAACTGAAAAGGAAAATACTACATTGAAGAAACAGGTTCATGCACTTGATACAACTGTCTTAGAACTTAGATCTGAAATCTAAAATTGAAGTTAGGAACAGGTAAAGAAATAGCTAGTGACACAACTCTCACTAGAAAAGGATCTAGGAAAGGTAAAATATGAGCTTTATAAAAAGGATGAACTGGTAAGAACCCTGAAGGAGGACTTGACTAAGTTTAAGCATGATCTAGACAGAACTTGTAAATGGAACAGGTCCTCTGATGCACTTTCATGGCTACAAAAACATCATAGTAGCAACAGAAGAGGACTTGGCTTTGGGAACTCTACACCTAAGTGGGATCCCAAAGGCAAGTACCTCACACTCCCTGAGAACAAGATTTGCACACACTGTGGTAATACTTGTCACTATAAAAGTGAATGCACTGCAAAAGAGAAGACAAGTCAGAAGAACAAAAATTTTGTTCTAGGGAAAAATAGGCTGCCAAGTTGGGCTAAAAAGAATGTGATTTATCATTTTTCCTATAGAAAGGGACCCAAACTAGTTTGGTTTCCTAAGACTAACCCCTGATTTCCTTTTGCAGGTTCAAGTGAAGGGGAGCAACCAAATATGGTACATGGATAGTGGCTGCTCAAAGCACATGACAAGAAGCAAGGACCAATTCCTTTCACTTGAGAACCTCAAAGGAGGTAATGTCTCCTTTGGAAATGGGAAGAAAGGTGAGATCATTGGGGTTGATAAGGAACAAGATGATGAAGAGATTGGACTAACAAGAAACTCAAATGATGAAGTCACAGTCCAGCCTGAAGCAGCATCACATGATGGAACAGGTCCTTCCACCCAGGGCAACGTGACAGGGGGAACTGACTAGAGAGGAACCGATCCTCAAACCTCGAGGGAACCTGTCCATGAACCTATTCCTCAGTAACAAAACCAGGAAGGAACATCCAAAGAAATTGACACTCCTATTGCAACATCCACGAAATTAGATATGGATGAACCCGGTTCATCTGTTGATCAGAAGATGTATAGGGGAATGATTAGCTCTTTGTTATATCTCACTGCTAGCAGACCTGACATTGTTTTCAGTGTAGGCCTTTGTGTTGGATTCCAGGAAAATCTAAAAGAGTCTCACTTGATTGCTGTCAAAAGGATCTTGAGATACCTAAAAGGCACCACTGACCTTTGTTTATGGTATCCATAAGGTAGTAATTTTGACTTAGTGGGATATGATGATGCTGATTATGCAGCTTTTCTTGTGGATAGAAAGAGCACCTCAGGTATGACACAATTTCTTGGCTCATGTCTTGTCTTGGGCCACCAAAAAGGTAAAATTTTGAGGGCTTATCTACTGCTGAAACTGAGTGTATTGTTGCTGCCTCATGTTGTGCTAAATGTTGTGAATCAAACAACAATTAATTGATTGTGGGGTTGATGTAGGTTGTATCCCTATCTTTTGTGAAAACACTAATGCAATTAGTATCACCAAGAACTCAGTTCATCACAAAAGAACTAAGCACATAGATGTTAGACATCATTTTTAAGGGATAATTATGAGAAGGGATTGATCACTATTGAGTTTTATGCTACTGATAAACAGATTGTTGATATCTTTACAAAAGCACTGAGTAGAGAGAATTTTGAAAGGAACAGGTTACTATTAGGGATGATTAAGATCACCTGATTGAACCAGTTCAGAATGTAAATGGAAAAAAAAAAGAAAAAAAAGAAGGAAAAATGAAAAAAATTTGGCTAGAAAAGCAGGAATTTGTGTAAATAGTCAGATTAACAATTGCTCAGTCTCATACTGTAAAAAGTATACTCTTATGCCATATTTTGATATGACTCACTGATCATAAATNCCCAAACTCAAAATCTTTTCAAAGCCTATCCATTTGACTTTGAACCAGTTCTGTTTCAACAAGAATCCTCACCAAATTAAAATACCTAGATTCTAGGGAAGCCTTAACCGTCAATTCAAAACTAAAAGTTCATTCAAGCCATCCCCTCCCTTACAAAACCATTCCCAAATTTTTGATGACTCGGGTAACATCTGTCACAAGTCCTTCTTCTGAGGTCATCTCTGATGTTGCTGAAAAACTTGGAAAATAGGTTCATACTCGTTGGGTCTGTAATAGATGTGGAGTTGCCGGAAACAATAAGAATAGATGGTGAAAATTAATTTAAAAAAATGAGAGTGAGTGAGTACGGAGTAATGAGAAAGGGAAAAGGGAAAGAAGTGGTTGATTCTTCACCCACCTCTAAATCTGTTAGAATGCCTATTTGTGGAGCTGAGCCAGAAAAGGAGGAAGAAAGTAGCAAGAACGCAGGGGGAAGTGAATCAGGAGAAACCGCTGAAGGGTTAGTAAATTTAGGAAAGCACACATATGAACCTGGTTCATCTACTGGGGAAACCCTGGCGGATCTGCTGAAAATTTTAGGCGATAATTACAATCCAAAGAAGAAAAGAACTCCTAAAGCTCAAACGTCTGAAACAGCAAGAGAAAGTAAGAAAAGAAAAGCTGCTCCTTCTGAGACTTCTAATATTTCTCTTCCAAGAGGAAGAACTACAAGGAGCAAGGTAAATTAAAGTGAGGACGAGTTGAAGAGAGCTTTAGGGGAGAGTAAGAAGAAAAGAGTGGAAAAAGGGAAATAAAATGTTGTTGAGCCTATTGAGGCTGTTGAAGTGGATGAGATGGACCTGGTCCATCAAAGTGAAAAAGTGGCAGAGGTAGAGGTTCAGACCCCTAAGCTCAAGAAAGCCAAGACTTCCTCAAAGAAGTCTTCATCTGTTTCTAAGTCTACTGAACCATCCATCTTGGCTAAATGAACCAGGTCTGCAGCTCTCCAAGCCTTAATTTCCTAGCCTGCCTAGAACTTTCAGTGACCCAGATTCAGAATTTTTTGTTTGTTGCTCATGTTTTAATGTTTTTGTTTCATTTTGTGGATTGTGGCAGAATCGTATTCTCTCTATCAATGAAATCTGATGCTTTTTGCTCTGATTCAGTATCTCTATTTTTTGATAGTTTGAATTCTTAGCTGATTATTGATGATTAATCCATGATTGTATATGCAGTTGCCCAAGTGGCCATGAGTAAGTGTTAAAAATCTGGGATTCACATAATTGTTTTTGCAACTTTTCGATGATGCCAAAAGGGGGAAGATAGGTTGTGCTCTGAACATGTGATATTTATAACCTAATGAACCTGGTTCTTTGTGATAAATGCTTAATACTCTTATATGTGTCAATGTTGGACTAAGCTGAAACAGGTCTGAAGCACAAAGTTTGACATCATCAAAAAGGGGGAATTTGTTGGCCCAAGAAAGGAAATAGTTTTGAAGATTGACAAAGGAACTCCGAGATGAACCAGGTCCATCACAGGTGACATAGACCAGCAGAGTTAAAGGCACATGAGATGCACATGCATGAGATAAATGTATTCTGGTAAAATTGAGATATCTTCTGATCGAAAAGATTGCAAAAACGAAATTGGAGAAGGACTCCTTATTCAATAAGAACAGAATCTAAGATAAGGAAGGATTTAGGAGTTGAGTTTGACTAGAACTCTTTCACCAAGGAAGAGTAGCATTAGGATTCTAGTTAATTCCTTATCTACTAAATCCTATATATATTGCAGAATGTTCTTATTGTAGAGAGACCCACAAAAGCAGAAATTTATCGAGAATTGAGAGCAAAATTTGTGAAGAAATTTTGCAATCATTTCGAGCCAAATTGGAGAGTGCGAATCTGGAGCTACTTGAACCAGCTAGAAGAACCAATTCCATCTGTTGTCTTTTAGTCTAGTTTATTTGTAGTAGGTGATTACAAATTGTACCTTTAAGCTTTATCTAGAAGCAATTGTAATAGGTATTGAGTGTTCAAGTTATAGTTAATTTGAAGATTTGTCACAAATAGCTAGAGGCTAGTTTGCCACAAAGGGTTAGAGTTAATCCTTAGGTTTACAAAAGAGTTTATTTTGTAAATGTTGTTTGGCTCATTGTTGTAGTGAAGTGTTTGGAGAAAATCCTACTGAGTAGTAGGTCGTGGTTTTTCACCTATTGAGCCAGGTGTTTTCCACGTAAAAATCTCTGTGTTCTTTACTTTTTTGCATTTATTATTCCGCAACAGTACGAGTTGGAACACATATAAGAACCAGGTCCTTCTATAACGACAGCACTCGAAAATTGGACACCACACAAATCACCCCCCCTCCCTTGTGTGATATTGACGTATAAAATATCTCATATATATATATATGAAAAACTGAAACACTTCTAGCCATAACAGAAGAGCCCTATTAGCCCTAACAAAAGAATCAGCTCTTCTTTCAATTCGTTCATTTCATATCAAAATCTAATAACACTTACCAAAAAATGCCTCCTAGTTCTCCAGATTCATCTGATTTACTCCAAAGAATAAGCTCCAATACTACTCCTGATTTTGCCTGTAAACAATCCCAGCAATTACAAAGGCGTACTATGCCAATACCTTGTACGACACAAGTCCCAGATTCAGTGGTCTGATTCCATACTCACCCAGTGGGTCCCAACCAGTGTTGCTCCGCCATGATCCAGCGGATTCTCTGTTAGTTCAAATAATTAAATCCTCACCCGCGACCTGTCCCGCCCCGCGTTATTTTTCTTATTAAAAATTTGAACCCGTCCAGCCCCGCAACCGCAAACTCTCAAAGCCGCACCGCCCCATTAACGTTCAAATTCGCCCGCCTCGCACCCGCATCGTCCAATTTCCATCCCTAGCAGCAGCAATAACAACAACATATTTAGTGCGGTCCAACAAGTAAATTTAGGAACGATAGTGTGTATGGAGACCTTACTTCTCCTTTGTGAAGGTAGACATATTGTTTCAGATCAACTCAAAAAAAGCATGTAAAGAAAGTAGTAATCATAGTCAGAAAAATAAAATAACCAAAGCAAAAGAAACATTACGTAGTAATAGAAACTTAATGGTAGGGAATACAAGAATACATAATATTACAGCTATAAAGAAGCAATCACTAACTTACTACATGAAGGTTTCTTAGCGTCCACCAGACAGTAGAGTGACCAGGTCCTCTACTAGTTCCCACAGAACTAAATGCTAGAAAGACGAGTAAAGAGACAGAGGATTTTTACGTGGAAAAATCCCACTCAAGGGGACAAAAACCACGACCTACACTTGTAGGATTTCAACTTTACTAACTTGTAATCTAAACTATTACAAGCCACTTTGTAATGACTTTCTTACAAAGACTTCAACACTCTAAATTGTAATACTTCTTACAAGCCACTTTGTCACAAACTAGTTACAAAGACTTTGACTCATGACTAGCTTTAGTCACACACAAGTTTGAAAGATGAAGGATTAAAAGGTTCCTAACTAGTTGCTTCTACAAAACTTAGTAGGATACAATGAAAAACAAGATACAAGATTACAAATCAACTAAGGACATTAACATTACTTGATAACCACGTGTGAGGTCTTAGTGGAGTTGTTTTCTTGCTCTTGAAGCCCTTGAGTCTTTAATGCTTGAGAGCACTTAATGCTTGAATATTCTTAGTAATTGCTCAAGTGAGTATGTTGTTCTTCTTGCTTCAAGATATTATCAACCATTTCACATTCCAAGAAGGATGTCCAAAATCTTGGAGGTACACGGCTCAACCACTAGGAAGTGACTATTGCATTGTTGCTACACTGTAGCGTGAACAGTAGCAAGCAGTCACATTTTCTGTCACAGCTTTTTACAGCTGTCAAGTTGACATGTACTTTAATTTGTGAGTCCACTAAGGGGTCAGGTCCCTTAGCTGGTCCGTCCTCATCCAGCACTGTATGATCCGGAATTCCTGGAGACAGAGATGACTTGAGATGTTGTGTATACATTAGGTCCTCAACCTGGTCCTTCACATAAAAGTTTGTTAAATCATCAAAACAGAATACAACTCATCAATTTCCCGCTTTTTGATGATGACAAACTCATATAATTGGGAGGTAAATGTGATAGAGTAACACGTGCGTGACCAGGTTCCCAGCAAGTTCCCCCTATCAATATGATTCCCCCTTAGGCTGTGATTCCCCCTTAAACATTGCACAAACAGGTCAGAGTTTCCAATTATTCCCCTTAACTTCCCCCTTTTGGCATCATAAAAAGTCAGATCCAGGCAAGAAAAATCAAGTAAGTCCATTAAAGTTAACTCATGCCCCTTGTGTGCACACAAGCATGGTAGAAGACAGAAAAAAGTCAGAAAGGCAACAAATAGAACACGAAAGGACTGATTTCATTGATAGCAAAAACTTAAAAACATTGTAGAAGTCTTTACTCGAAAGCAGAAGACTTCATTTGGATTTTTCAAAGTAGGAGCAGTCACATGTTATCCAATCCCAAAAAAAAACAAAAAGAACAACAGTAATCACAACCAGCCACAGAAAGAGAAATCCTAGGGAGCACTAGAGGAGGAGGGCTTAGAGGTAGAGGTAGCGAGAGTGCGAAGGACCAGGTCCATGCGAGCATTCATAGAGGACTATTCCTGAAGAAGCCTTTCCTTCAGATTCTCCACTTGAAGTTTCAATTCTGCATTCTCCATGGTCAAGCGGGACACTTCTTCATCAGTGGGACTAGAAGAACCAGGTCCCTTATCAGACTGGCCTTGCACTTCCATAAGAGCTATTTGAGATTTCAGCCTCCTGATCGTGTCCTAGGAAGCATTCAGTGCAGTGATCATCTGAGAGATTGTAGAATTACCGCCCCCTGCCTTCTCAATGCATTCACACTCCTCAAGTGTGATCGTGGTGAAGCTCTGTTGCGGGTTCCAACCTGAGGATTACTGAGGGGTACTTGGAAGTACTTGAAGATCCTGGTGAGTAAGAAACCATAGGGAAGACCACAATTACCATCCTTGAGGGAGACAACTTTGTTCATGTGATTGATCATTAGAGCTGGTAGGTTGACAGGAGTGAAGTTGTCGAGTGCCTCCATCAGAATAAGGTCAGCCCTGGATGCAACAGATCGTCTTTAAGCTCGGGGGAGAAGAAATTTGTTTACCAACTCAAAGAGAAGTTGGTAGACAGGCAGCATAGCCTTCTTATGTACCCGTTCCCTATGCTGAATAGACCTAGGTTTGACAATAACTTTCAGGAAGGTGTTGCTGCATGCATCCTTCTTTGGATCGACTGAAGACAAACCCTCTGATGGAATCCCTAGAAATTTTCCCAGGAGAGCATCATCGAACACGATATCCATGCCTTCCACCAACACACACGCATGACACTCAGCAGGGGAGAAGAAGGTACCATAGGACTCCCGTATAGCATCCTCATAACTTTTGGCTCCACTAACATTCAAGAGATGGTCCCACTTTTGAAACTCAAGCATAGCCATGAGTTGATTCATGCCTGGCATATCAAGGATATCAGGGTCAATGGTACATCCCAATAGCACTGCCTGCAGCTTAACATTTTCTCTCCATGTAGCAGCCTGCACCGAACCAGGTTCCTCTACTGGTTCTGCTTCTTCTTCTCGCTTACGTTTTCTTGACACTTTCACTGATATTTCCTTAGAACTAGCAAGATTTTTGTCCACTAACCTGTCCAACATCTTTATTCTTAAATTTCTCCTTAGACTTTCAGGAGCTTTATCCGAGGAGATGGCAATGATGTTTTCGGCGGCCTCTTTGTCAGGGGATTCCATGGGAGTTTGAGAGGTGAGAAAAGTGGATTTAATGTACTGACTAGGATCCTCCTCTGAGGCTTCAGAGGTGGGAGAGATTCAGGGATGAGTGGCTCAGATAGTGGTACAGAGGGAGATGGAGGTGGAGTGGCAACTGTAGGGGTTAGGGTTTTTGGCGAGGATGGAGATGGTTCCGATTGAGGAGGAGAAGATTCAGGGACTAAGGTTTCCTAAGATGATTCTGGTACTAGGGGAGCAGAGAGGGTTTCCTGAGATGGATTAGGAGCAGAGAGGGTTTCCTTGGATGATGAGGAAACTTGGCCCTCATCAGGGGTGATGTTGAGGTCGGTAGCAATGGAGGAGGGGACGATTTCCTCTTGAGACGCCATTGTTAATCACAGTGAGCAAGGAGGGAAAGAAGTAGGTGAGAAGGAAGCTTTTGGGTTCAGAGAAGTGGGAGTGAATGAAATGGTGAGAAGTGAGGAGTTATGTAGAGAGAGTGAGAAGGGAAACTGGTCCAAGTGACGGTTTGAGGAGTTGGAAAATGTGTAAGGGTGTTGAAAGGTGGAAGGACCGAAGTGATTGATGTGTCTCTGAAAAGGTGGAGAGAGGTAGAGAATAGTGGCAGAAGTAATTAATGTAGTTACTTTTCGAGAAATAAGGAGAGAAAACATATAACTACTAAACTGGCATATAGGAACCAGGTCCCATACATATTTTATTTTGAAAAGAGAAACCTCAGTCCTTCCATGGTCGACAGTGCCACTTCATTAAATTCTGTAATCACCATGTGTGTCTACCTGCAACGGTATTGAAGTGAGTTAGACTTTATTAGGAAAACACCTTGGCATCTTAACCTGAGTAAGACATCCAAAGCCATAGGAGAACCAGGTTCCTAATTGGGTCTCAGCATGCCCAGATCCAGTCTGTTATTCTCAAAGTGTTCTCTTCCAAGTGCTTTGGTGAAGATGTCTGCAATTTGATCTTCAGTGCAACAAAACCTCATGCTGATATGACCCTTTTCAACATTGTCTCTAAGAAAGTGATGTCTCACATCAATGTGCTTGGTTCTTTTGTGTTGAACAGGATTTTTTGCCATATTGAGTGCACTTGTGTTGTCACATAGGAGTGGAATGATGTCAATGAAAACACCAAAATCCTCCAATTGTTGTTTGATCCATAGCAGTTGAGTACAGCAGAAGGCAGCTGCAACATATTCAGCTTCAACTGTGGATAATGCCACCGAGTTCTGCTTTCTTGTGCCCCATGAGATTAAGCATGAACTAAGAAAATGAGTCATCCCTGAAGTGCTTTTCCTATCTACAGATAACATGTATAGTCAGCGTCAGCATAACCAATAAGATTAAAATTGTCACCTGAAGGATAGTAAAGGACCAGGTCCTGTGTGCCTTTAAGGTAGCGCAGGATCCTCTTAGCTGCTTTCAGGTGTGACTCCTTGGGATTAGATTGAAATCTTTCACATAGTCCTACACTGAAGACTATATCTGATCTGCTAGTTGTGAGGTAAAGAAGTGAACCAATGATCCCTCTATACATGGTTTGATTCACAGGAGTGTCAGCATCATTCATGTCAAGTTTGATAGCCACTGCAATGGGTGTGTCAATCACCTTAGAATCCTCCATGTCAAACCTTTTGAGCAGTTCCTTGATGTATTTCTGCTGGCTGATGCAAGTGCCCTTGATAGACTGTTTGACTTGGAGACCCAGAAAGAAGTTCAGGTCCCCCATCATGCTCATCTCGAACTCACTTCCCATTAGTGTTGCAAACTCCTTGCACAAGGAATCTGCAGTAGCTCCAAAGATAATATCATCGACATAGACCTGGATAATGAGAAGGTTCCTTCCTCGCTTCTTCAGGAAGAGAGTGTTGTTTATCTTTCCTCTTGTGAACCCATTGTCTAGAAGGAACTTTGACAACTGCTCATACCAAGCTCTGGGAGCTTGCTTCAATCCATACAAGGCCTTGTCGAGTTTGAATACATGTTCTAGGTGGATATGATTTTCAAACCCAGGGGGTTGCTTGACATACACTTCTTCCTTGAGATAACCATTCAAAAATGCGCTTTTCACATCCATTTGGAACAAGGTGAATTCCATATGAGATGCAAAGGCTATAAGAATTCGAATGGATTCCATACGAGCAACTGGAGTGAAGGTCTCATCATAATCAATCCCTTATTCTTGATTGTAACCTTGGACTACCAGCCTGGCTTTGTTCCTGGTTGTTTTCCCGTTTTCATCCAGCTTGTTCCTGAACACCCACCTGGTCCCTATGATGGTTTTGTTTGAGGGACGAGGTACCAGATGTCACACTTTTTTTCTCTCAAATTGATGAAGTTCTTCTTGCATATCCACGATCCAATCAGCATCCTTTAGGGCTTCCTTGATATTCTTGGGTTCAATTTGGGACAAGAAGGCTGAAGGCTAGGGAGTTTTTAGTTTTTGTTCTGGTTTGAATTCCAGAATCAAGAGGGGTAATTATGTTATCAAGAGGGTGAGAGCTTTTATGTTTCCAGTTTGGAACTTGAGACTAATTAGTGGAAGTGCTTGGTGTGTTAGTTAGGCTTCCCTGTGAATCCTGTTCTGCAACCTGAGGAGTGCTTTCCACTGCATCTCGAACTCTTTCCTCAGCTTCTGTGGGAGAGATAGGAGTACCAGGTTCCTCCTGAGGTTCTGAGGAAGAGGTTGAGTTGCCTTCCACTGTCTCCTTTGTTTGACTCATCATATCAGCTTTGCCATTAGACACATCAGAGATTTCCCCTGGAACCAAGAGTGGTTCGTTGTCTTGATCATCTCCATTGTTGTCCTTGTTTGAAAATGGGGTTTCATTGAAGAGTACATGAACACTCTCTTCCACACATTGAGTACTTTTGTTATACACTTTGTACGCCTTGCTTTGAGAGGAATAGCCCAGAAAAATTCCTTCATCACTCTTGGCATCGAACTTTCCCAGCTGATCCTTCCCGTTATTTAGAACATAACATTTGCAGCCAAAAGCCCTTAGATGGGTCACCTTAGGCTTTCTTCCATTGAGCAGTTCATATGGGGTCTTGTTCATGAAGGATCTGATCATGCACCTGTTCACCAAGTAGCAGGCAGTATTGATTGCCTCAGCCCAGAAGTTTTTTGCAATTCCGCTGTCTATTAGCATTGTTCGAGCCATGTCCTCCAGAGTCCTGTTCTTTCGTTCCACAACACCATTTTTCTGGGGAGTCCTTGGAGCTGAAAAATTGTGTGTGATTCCATTTTCATTACAGAATTCATCAAATCTTGCGTTATCAAACTCCGTTCCATGATCAGACCTGATGCATGCCACTTTCATGTTCATCTTCACTTGAATTTTCTTGAAAAATGCCACAAATACCTCAAATGTTTCATCTTTTGAACGAAGGAATAATGTCCAAGTGAATCTAGAGTAGTCATCCACAATCACAAAGATGTATTTCCTTCCACCCCTACTTGGAATTCTCATTGGTCCACATAGATCCATGTGGATGAGTTCAAGAGGTCTGGATGTGATAACATCTTTCTTTGGTTTAAAATATTATTTCACATGTTTTCCTCTTGCACATGCATCACATACTTTGTGATCTTTGAACTTTGAATTTGGCAGACCACGAACCAGGTCCTTCTTTATCAGTTTGTTCAACAGAGAGAAGCTGGCATGTCCTAGTCTTCTGTGCCAAAGCTCAGCATCATCTTCAACTGCCTTTAGGCAGTTCACCTCACCTGCTTCCAGAGATTTGAAATCAGCAACGTAGATGTTTTTGTATCTCTTGGCTATCAACACCACCTCTCCAGTTACTAAACTAGTAACTGTGCATGTTTTTTACAGGAATTCCACCTTGTTTCCTTTATCACAAATTTTTGAAACACTCAAGAGGCTATATTTCAAGCCATCCACATAGTATACATTTTCAATTAAGTGTTCCAGAGATCTTCCAAATCTTCCTATGCCTAGGATGTACCCGTTTTTCCCATTTCCAAAGGACACATCCCCTCCTTGCAGGGCCTTCAATGAGAGAAAATCCATGGTATTTCCAGTAATATGCTTTGAGCATCCACTGTAGCCCGCTTTCCCTCTCCCTGCACACGTGAATGAGAACTTTTCTAGTCCATGCTGGCAGGATTTTGTGTTTTTTGCTGGGACCTGGTCCCTGCTCAGGCTTTCTCCTGCCTGCAAACATTTTATTTTTCTGGACTGATTGGTCCTTGGATGGTACAAAGCCAATTGTTAGGGACTGTGATGTATTTGCTGTGTGGATTATAAGGAGTTTTCTCCTTTGGAAATCCAATTCCCTGCCTATTTCTACTATTGTTAAAGTACATGGTGGTGACAGCATCTGACGACCATGTCCAATTCAAGGCCTTCTTAAGATCAGATTTTACTCTACTTAGTTCAACCTGTAGCTCTTTGTTTTTCTCTAACTCACTACACAGATTAGCTTTTGCTTCATTCAAATCCTTCTCCATCCTGACATATTTTTCACTAGCAATTTCTTTTCCTTTTTCACCACTTGTGGACCAGGTTCTAGTTCAAGCTTCTTGATAGTTTCCTCTAGACATGTGATTTTATTATGAAGATTGTTTCTTTCCTGATCTACAGTATTAATTTTCTCATTTAGCCTAGTGTTATCAAGAACTGAACTATCAGTCTTTCTTTTTAGCGCATCCCTCATTGCAGCACTATCTTCACTCTTTTCTTTTTCAAGATTGCCTACGGTGTCCTTTAGGTTCACGACTACCATCAGTAAGTCATCTCTAGTTTGTTCTAACTCTCCTAGTTCAATGGTCAAGAGGTCTTTATCTTCAACTAAGGCATAGTATGCATCAATAAGAACATTAGATAAGGACAGTAATTTTTTAGGAGAGTAGGATTTCAGATTTCTCTGAACATTCTTGAAGTCTACCTCTTCCGATTCATCTTCTTCTTCTTTATCAGATAGAGCCATGAGGGCAAACAATGAGTCGTACTCCTTTGCCTTGTTTTCGACTGCCATCATGGAACTGTTTTCTGCTTCAGGTTCCTCGTCTGACTCACTGGATGAATCTCCCCAAGCAGCAAGAGCTTGTCTCACAACATTGTCAGCTGCACTTTTTCTACTGAATCTCTTATCAGGAACCTGGTTCCTCTTTGCAACCTTGTCAGAGTTGTATTTGTAGTTGTCATGTTTCAAGAGCGGGAAGTATTTTATGAAGTGTCCAGGTTTTCCACATTTATGACATAAATCGTGATTCCCGGGCTTGCTTGAGCTGCCTCTTCTAGGTATCCCACCGTTCCTTCGCACCATTTTTTGGAATCTCTTGGTAAGATAAGCCATGTCATGATCTTCTTCACTTGACTCATGTTTTTCCACTTGAAGAACCATGTTTTTCTCCTTCTTCAGCTCCCTTCTTTCATTGTCATTCTTCTTCTTCATCTCATATGTCCTCAGATTTCCTATCAACTCATCCATTGTTAAGGTTTGCAGATCTTTTGCTTCCGTGATAGCATTGACTTTGCTTTCCCAAGAACTCGGCAGAACACTTAAGATCTTTCGCACAAGTTTGTTTTTGGGAATAACTTCACCTAGAGAATGAAGTTCATTGATGATAGAGGTGAACCTGGTATGCATGTCTTGTATAGACTCATCATCCCTCAGCTTGAACAGTTCATATTCCATAGTGAGCATGTCTATCTTGGACTGCTTTACTTGTGTTGTTCCTTCATGAGCCGTCTGCAGGGCATCCCAGATCTCCTTGGCTGACTGACAAGCAGAGATCCTATTGTATTCATCAGGTCCGATGCCACAAACAAGAATTTTCTTTGCGCGAAAATTCTTTTCCACAGCTTTTCGATCTGCCTCATCGTATTCCTTTCTGGTTTTTGGTATTAACGGACCTGCTTCTCCAACCTTTTTTAATGGAACATGAGGGACATCACAAATGATGTCCCAAAGCTCGGAGTCTTCAGCCATGATAAAGTCATGCATTCTCGTTTTCCACCAACCATAGTATTGGCCGTTCAATCTTGGGAGTCTATAGGTTGATTGTCCTTCTTCAAAGTTGGGTGGAGCAGCCATTAGAGATCCTTTCTAGGTGTCAACTTTTTAGAAAGAACCCGCTCTGATACCAATTGAAGGTTTCTTAGCGTCCACCAGACAGTAGAGTGACCAGGTCCTCTACTAGTTCCCACGGAACTAAATGCTAGAAAGACGAGTAAAGAGACAAAGGATTTTACGTGGAAAAATCCCACTCAAGGGGACAAAAACCACGACCTACACTTGTAGGATTTCAACTTTACTAACTTGTAATCTAAACTATTACAAGCCACTTTGTAATGACTTTCTTACAAAGACTTCGACACTCTAACTTGTAATACTTCTTACAAGACACTTTGTCACAAACTAGTTACAAAGACTTTGACTCATGACTAGCTTTAGTCACACACAAGTTTGAACGATGAAGGATTAAAAGGTTCCTAACTAGTTGCTTCTACAAAGCTTAGTAGGATACAACGAAAAACAAGATANATCAACCATTGCACATTCCAAGAAGGATGTCCAAAATCTTGGAGGTACACGACTCAACCACTAGGAAGTGACTGTTGCACTGTTGCTACACTGTAGCGTGAACAGTAGCAGGCAGTCACCTTTTCTGTCACAGCTTTTTATAGCTGTCAAGTTGACCTGTACTTTAATCTGTGAGTCCGCTAAGTGATCAGGTCCCTTAGCTGGTCCGTCCTCATCCAGCACTATATAATCCGGAATTCCTGGAGACAGAGATGACTTGTGATGCTGTGTATACATTAGGTCCTCAACCTGGTTCTTCACATAAAAAATTTTTAAATCATCAAAACAGAATACAACTCATCACTACCCTAATCCTCGGCCTCCATTCATGCCCTTGGCAAGCTGAAGATGTGACATGTCTTGCCTAATTACCCCCTCTCTCCAATACTTCTTCAGCCTACCTATACCCCTTTGTGGCCCCACTATAGCCAACATCTCACACATTCTAACCGGTGCATCTCCTCTTCATATGTCCGAACTATCCCATCCTCGCTTCTCACATCTTATCCACCAGCCGAGCTATCCCATCTTGTCCCGGATATCTTCATTTCTAATCATATCTCTCCTAATTTGCCCATACATCCATCTCAACATCTTCAAACGTTTAATTCGAGCAATAGTTATTATTCTTGTTGTTCTTATAGTTATTGTTAGAGTAAACAACAATTTATTTAATAGTGAAAGGAAATGAAATATATATTTATGCAATTTTTAATATTAAAAGTTGAAAAAGCAGTCACCTAGAAGGGTATGTCAATTGTTCAAATTTCAAGGGAATTTAACATTTGAGTTAACATGATCTTCATCTTTTTACAATATAAATTTTCAATATTTGAATTGTACTAACAGGAAAGCACATCAGATGTGTCTACTGCGATCTAGCTTGTTGAAATATTTGGATAGCACATCAAGTGCTTCAACTACGTTCTAGCTTATTGAATTATTTGGAAATATAGCACATCAAATGTGTTTACTACGGCTAGCTTGTTGAAATATTTGGATAGCAAAAAAAAAAAAAAATGGTATCTTGGATAGCATAAGATGAACCAATTAGTGTTCCATATATACTGGACTAGATGAAGGCTCTGGGCTCAGTTTGTTAGGATTCAATTTTGTTAATCTAGGCAACTAGCTCATGCATCAAGAAATTAATTAGGTGGTTCATTTTAATGTAAGATTTGCCTTTTCCTAAAAGTAATAAGCGCATCAATTGGCTAAAAACGTAAGATAATGTGATGGCGCCTAGGTTGACGGGTGAATTATTATAATTGCCACTGGCCAGTTAATTTGTAATTTTGTACTTCAAATGCTTTAATAAAAAATTAGTTCACAGTACCACAATATTAATGTTCACAGTACCACAATATTAAACTAGTCTGCTTTCTAGTGGTGTCCTATTTGCTAGAAGCAAAGGCTATTTTTTTCTTAAAATGTTTAAGGATATTTCCAAAAACATGACGTCTCTAATACAATAAAAACTCAATCTTGTACTCCTTTCAGAATTTAGTTAAGACTTAGATCATCTCACCTAAGCTCATCTCCGTTTCGAAAGCCTCATTTGTTGGGTTTCCAATTGGATAAAAAGTTCTATTTAATTAAAAGATCGATAATACTGGGTATGTTGTTATTGTTGATCGATTACTTTTACGTCAAATTCAGTTAAAAACAAAAAGAAGAGATTAAGGAGATAAAAATAGACAAGCACTGCGAGAGAGCGATGGCAGAATATTTTTTAAGCAGCCTTATTGTGGCCAATTGGTTAGACATTATTGACCCTTGCATTGTATATTAAAGACTAAAACATGAATCCATAAATGAGGAAAACGTAAAACCGAACATCCTCAATAGAATTTGGATACAATTTAGAATATCCAAAAGACAAAAAAAAAGAAGAAAAAAAGAGTAAAATTAAGAAAGCTTGTAATAAAATAGATCTGTCCTTGTCTCACAAAATTAAATATGCCATTCAAGTGTCGGCCTAATGTAGCAAAGACAAACACTTAAAGGTGAATAGATGCTTTATTCAATCATACTCTTGTAGGGAAGAAAATAACAAGGAGTGCTCCTATTCACTATTTTGATATATTTCTGGACTCCGTATATGACGAGAATTTAGTACACTGGACTGCCCTTTGGATATATTTTAGCTTGCATTTGAGTTAACAAGATAGGTAGGTGTAGATAACATATCAAATCCATTGAACTTAGTTCCTCCACATATTGAATATGCGCCCATGTTATAAAACACTATCATATCATCCAAATGAAGCTCCGGCAATTTTATGTCAATGGCCACTGCATCAAGTGAGTCACAACTTGGTCCATAAATTGTTGAATCACATATTTGACAAGATTTTTCTGTTACCCGACGTAACAATGGCTTTATACCCACAAAACAAGTATTGTAAAGTGTTGGCCTAAATGATCCATAAATCCCTTCATCAATCCAATACTCTATTTTATCACCTCTAACTCTTTTTCCAATCACATGAGTGACTAACGTAAAGGCCGTTTCTGCAAAAAACCGCCCTGGCTCTGCAAATATAGTTAAATTAGGCAAGGGAAAATAATCTTGGATTGCTTCTTTTACGACACTAGCTATTTCCTCGAACAATGGTGTCGATCTAAATCCTCCACCAATGTTTAAAATTTGCATTTTAGGCATTCGTAGATGATCAGCAACATCAAACACGGTCCTAGCAGCTGCAATCGCCTCGCGATAAATGCTGGGATCTTGTGCTATAGATCCAACGTGAAATGAAACGCCTAAAACTTTTAGCCCGACCACATTACAAGCGTAATGCAGTAGTGGCTCAACTTCTTCTGGTAATGCACCAAATTTTTTTCCCAGGGGACGTAACGCGCCACTATCACTAGGGGCTTTGATTCGTAGCAACAAATGACATTGTGGGTGCCATTTCTTGATCTTGTCAATTTCAAGTTTTGAATCAAAAGTTGTGAGATTGACTCCGACATTGGCTGCGTATCTAATATGGGAAGTAGCTTTGCACGGATTAGCAAATATGATTTGGTTGGGGCTAATTCCAAGATTTAAGACGGTGTCGATCTCTAGTTGGCTAGCACAATCAAAATTAGCACCCAACTTGGCTAGTTTAGTAAGAAGTGCAGGTTCAGTGTTGCATTTCACAGCATAGAAAGGTTTTATATTTGGAAAAGAATGGTTCCATTTGTCCATAAGCCTTTCAATTATAGCCAAATCCAGTAGATAAAATGGCTGGCCAGCTTCATGGTTCTCTGCAACTGAACGGATTAAATCTGGCATCCCATCTTTTGGTATTTTGTGAACATGACTCTTACCAATAGCCGGAGACAATAACATGATCAAAAAATTTAATAAGAAGGAAGAGAAATATTTTATTGGCTGAAAATAGCAAGTAAAAGTATAGGAGCACTGGAAGTTAGCGTCTCCTCTCTCCTTTATATAGAAAGCCAATGCCTAGAATATCTCATATTGTATTAATGTTCCAAGATTATCACTTAATTGAAAATTTAACAAATTGCATACATCCACGAGCATCTCGTGGTGAATGATATCGTCTTTATTATTTATTTTTTTGGCAACGTTAGGTCATCAGATGGAATTTTTGGCTTGTTTTATTGAAAACCAAATAATTGAAAATTTTGAGAATTTCTTTGAACCTTTCTTTCTGAATTTCCAGTTCTAGATTAATTGAGTGTTTAATTTTTTAAGACCTTATTAATCTCAATGTTATAGGGCTTACATCAAGGGCCGTGGAGCTAGAGTTGAGGTTATGGGTTAACAACTTGTTTGGATGGTTGTTACACGTCGTTTCATATTGTATCGTATCAAATTGTATTGTACTGTATCATTTGATGAATACAATGTTTGGATATATTGTATTCTTTGGAGTTGTTTCATGATATCAGCGCCAGCAATATGAAGAATAAACTTGTAATATTATTAAAAAAATTATGATACGTGATAAGTTTATTATATAAAAAGGTAGGATAAATGATAGAATAAAATTATTTAATAATAAATAAGGGTGAGATGCGAGAAAAAGACAAGATAACGACGCAACACACCAAATTGGTCGTTATACAAAGTGGCACATTTTATCGTTACATAACGACGGATTCAACGATACGATACAATAAAATTTAAGTAACAACCAAAACAAACATCGTATTTAGTAACAACCATCCAAACAAGGTGTAAGGGCTTACGTAGATTCAATAATTTTGATTCAAATTATGTATTTGTCTTAAAAATTTATGTATTGAACGGGTAAAAATTATTAATTTGGATTTTATATATTATTCAAAGGAGAGGAAAAAGTCCTCTCCTTAAAAGTGGCAGCATGAAAAAAAGTCACATGATATAAGTAGTTAATAATTAGTTATTGGTTATTGTTTTTCAATTTAATATTTTTAAAATAATAAATTTAATTATTTTATAATAATAAAAAAAAATTGTCTATTCAAATTGGAGAGTAGTTTAAAGTTGGAGTTTTTAAATTAATTTAAAATAAAAAACTAAAATTAGAAAAAATAAAAAACTACCAATTCAAAATTTCTTTGTTTTTCTTATAATTATTGGTTTTATTTTTAAAATAAAAAGTTTATTTATCAAGAAAATATTATTGAAAATAATAAAATAAAATAAAAAATAAAAAAAATTATCTTCTGTTATATTATAAAAAGAAAGTAGCATAGAAAAATTTAACTAACGTAATATGCTAATAAAAGATTCTATTAACAATGCAATAATACTAGATATTAGATAATATAATAAAGAAAAATACATAACAAAAAAGTTATTCGGTGCCTATATAAGTCTCTTTAATTTAATAGAGATTTTATTCGTTAAAATTCAGACAATATTGTTGAGAACAATAGAATAAAATATAAAATTAAAAAAATATTTCAAGAGTAATAAAACATATGTCTTCTATTATATTACAAAAAAAAAATAGTAGACAATAATATTAAACAAAGTAATATGCTGATTGTGAGCACCTAAGTTTTGGCCATACATGAATTTTTCAACACCTTTAGTCTTCAAATAGCTTTTAGGTTTAATTGATATTTTAGATTTTATTTTACTTTTTAGTAGACCTCACTAAATAAATACAAAACAACAAAAAATAGTCGCAATTATACATTTCAATTGTGTTCCCATTTTCAAAAGAAAGAAAAGTTCCAAACAAATATATTTTACCGAGTCTACTCAATTTTTAAGTTAAGGATTTTAATAAATAAATTTTGAGTAGTTAGCATTTTTATCTTTCTATATTAATCAAGTAGGAGTAATACTTTTATTTTTTAAACTAAAAAGAAAGAAAGAAAGGATAAACAAAAAAGAAAGAACCAATTTAAAAATACCATTTGGCAAAAAGTTCTTTCTAACAAACTCACATGTACTCGCTCAAAACATACCTTCATGTATGGCACGTTTGGCTTCGTTGAACTCTTCACTGATTTATCTTCAATAATACAAAACAAAATGACCCTTTCTCACTTTCACATTATTTCATATATTTATTTTTTTTTGGTGAATGTTTTGTCTTAATTCCTTAGCATCTCTGCTAGCATGCCGTGCGCATGATTTTGATTTGTTTATCCATTTCTGATGTTATTGAGTTTGTTATGTTGAGTTATTCATGGGCGGAGGGAGAGTGTTGTCTACGGGTTCGGACCAACTCAGTAGCTTTTTGTTTATATTATATTTATAGTAAAAAAATCATCAAATATGAATAAATACTTAATTGCGAACCCAGTAGCTAACGAGCTATGGGTTCGATTGTAAATTTAGAACCCATAAATTTTAAATTCTGGCTCCGCCTTAAGAATTATTAAAGATCGGTGAGATTTTTTATGTTCAGTTGTTAAGAGTAAATCTTATGTTTAAATTCAGTTCTTAATGTGAATTGGTTTATCTCGATAGGTTCAATTAAATTTCAGTTTAGATACAGTGATTCTTTCCTATCATGTTCGGAAATTTATGTTAGGAAATTAGTTCTTTAGTCTATTTCTTAGATGCTGTAACAAATTAGCTTTGGTAAAAATGTCTTTTGATAGTTCAAGATGGTTAAGAATAAAAATTAGTATGATTTTAGTGTCTTGCTTCACAGTAATTGTTGCTAACAGTTTGGCTACTCTGGAAAGTGAAGTTTGACTTATGTCGATGTAATAGGCCTTGTTGAAGCTAGGTGTCAGTTCAATAAACGAAGAATACTAATAATCCATTAAGTGATGAATATCTCCAACAATGTCATAACATATTTTGCCAATACCTTTAGCGATCAATTACACCCTTCTCCACAAATTCATTCCATAACTCATGGCCTTACAATAATCCCAAAGTAAAAAAAATAATTCATGAACAACAGTAGATGCTTTAGGCGATTAATAAAATAACGAATTATCGTGACTATGAGTACGGTTCTTGTGACATAGTCATGATACCTTACCCTAAAATTCGAGTGCACACTTGCGCGACTCCGCCCCTGTAACGATCCGACCGGTAGTTTTGAGCATTTGCACTTTGCTCGGTAGTTTGCGGGCATGAGTAGCTCCATATGATGTATTATGACTTATGTGAATCGTCGATTTTGGTTTTCAAGTATTTCGGAGTCAGTTAGAAGAATGAATTTCATTGTTGAAACTTTAAGTTGAAAGAGTTGACCAAGTTTGACTTTTGTAAATTTGACCCCGAAACGGAGTTTTGATGGTTCCGTTAGATTCGGATGGTGATTTTGGGCTCGAGCGTATGCCCGATTTTGCATTTGGATGTTTCTATAAGATTCCGGCTCAAATTGGCAGAAATTGGAAATTCGAAAGTTTGTAAAGTTCATAAGTTTGACCAGAAGTTGACTTTGAGGATATCGGATACGGTTTGTGGTTTCCGGGAGTTGGAATAGCTTTTTCATGTCATTTGGGACTTGTGTGCAAATTTTGGATTCATTCCGGGATAATTTAATATGGTTCGGCGCTAGTTTTGGAAATTGGAAGTTCAAAGTTCATAGATTCCGATTTGAGGTGTGATTCGTCGTACCGATGTTGTTATGTGTGTTTTGAGGCCTCGAGTAGGTCCGTGTTATGTTATGGGACTTGTTGGCATGTTTGGACGGGATCTCGAGGAGCTCGGGCGCGTTTCGGATGGATTTCGGATTATTTTTCCTTCATTCTTCACTGCTGGTTCTGCTGATGTCTGGTGCACCCAATGTTCTTCGCGATCGCGGGCTGAGGGATGTGATCGCGTAAGGGGGAAAATTGAGCTTGAGTGGTTCTTCATCGCGTTCACGAATATGGGTCCGTGCTCGCATAGGTTACTGCAGATCGAGCAACGCGTTCGCGTATGTGTGCACGAGTTCGCACAGTAGAGCTGAGCTCGGCAGGTCTTCATGGCTTCTTCATCGCGTTTGCGAGCCTGGGGCCGCGTTCGCGTACATTCTTTTCGAGACTAAGCAATTCGTGCTTCACAATCGTATAGTTTATTGCGCGATCGTAGTGTTTTTGTAGGGGCAGTGCACCTTCTTCTTCGCGATCGCGAGGGTATTTTCACGATCGCGATTCATTGATTCGACCACTGATTTTAAAGTACTCTATTTCGAGGGTTTCGGCCATTTTTGCATGTTGGAAGCTATGGAGCTCGGATTGAGGCGATTCTTGAAGCAATGTTCACCATATGAATTGGGTTAAGTGTTCTCTTCTCGGTTTTTGCTATATTACATGAATCTATCTTCGATTTTAGCTTTTGGTTGATGAATTTTAAAGAGGAAATTGGGGGTTTTGGCCTAAAGTATCATAATATGAATTTTTGAGTTTTGAACATCAATTTGGAGTCGGAATTGAGTGAAATTAGTATGGTTGGACTCGTAATTGAATGAATTGTCGAATTTTGTGAGTTTTATCGGGTTTTGAGGTACGGGCCCCGGGATGGGCTTTTGACCGATTTCGGGTTTTTGACTCAAGATTGATCTTTTCTGATTGAGATTGGTTCCCTTAGCCTTGTTTGATGTATTTGAGTTGTTTTTGGTTAGTTTCGAACCGTTCGGAGGTCGGAACGCGCGTGATGAAATCTTTGGAGCATCGCTTGGCTTGCTCGGCACTCGTATTAGCTCGTTCAAGTTAAGTAACCTTCTAAACATAGTCTTGAGGGTATAAAACCCCACAATACGTGTTATGTGATTGGTATTGAGGTGACACACATGCTAGGTGACGGGCGTGTGAGTGTGCACCCTGTGAATTAGGACTCTGTTGTTCCCATGGCACTGTATAGTGGCCCTAATTTTGTTGATATATGTGTTTTCACCCTGTGATAAAGTAATTGAGCTGTCAATCATGCTAGATATCATGTTCAGGCTTTATGTCGATACTGTTGAGACCCATAGTGGTCGTTTCATGCTGTCATTTCATAGAATTCATTGATATTTTGTACTCAGTCATGTTCATGCATTCATATCATATCTCAGTCTCAGTTGTTATTTATTGATACATCATATTCTTGTTGTCAGGCTAGTCTTATGACATTGTGAGCTCGTGAGTGAGACTGGAGAGATTGATGATTGAGCGACATCGGGGGCTTTGTTGTGAGGATATTGATACCATAGCACGTGAGTTGTCCATGCAGATCCAGGTATTGATATCATAGCACGTGAGTTGTCCGTGCAGCATGTGAGTTGTCCATGTGGGTCCAGATATTGATATTATGGCACGTGAGTTATCCGTGCAGCACATGAGTTGTCTGTGCGGATTATAGCGCTTGGGCTGTAGGAGCCCCTCCGGAGTCTGAACACCCCTAGTGAGCGCAATCGGCTATAAATGTGTGTGGATCGGGCTGCACGCCGCAACGGTTATTTTATAGCGCTGAGTGTCTGAGTGTGCTGAGCATTGAGCAGTGAGATTGAGTACTTTAAGAGTGTGAGTACATGATTCGTCTGAGATACATGCATTTGCATGCACACATGACATACAAGCATAGAGATGCATTTTTCCTCATTTTATATAGTTTCACGTCATCTATGATAATACACATTGATATGTGGGCATAGAAAGGTATTTTATACTTATTATTTGGAAGAAAATGAAACATCATATTTTTTGTTGAAAGGATTTTGGGAAAAAAATCACAGTTTTCAAACTTACCTGTATTTCGGCATTTTTTGCAAAAGATTTGAGTTCTCGCTAACATATTTGAAAAGCGTGCCTATTTTTCTGGAAGTGTGAATAGGTTGAGCATTTTACTTCTGAGATGCCCCTTTTACTACTTGTATTATGTTGTTATAAACTGTTGTAGAATACCGGTATTGGACCTGACCTTGTGATAGCTCATCACTACTTTCAACCTAAGGTTAGGTTTGTTACTTACTCATTACATGGGGTCGGTTGTACTGATACTACACTTCTGCACATTGGGTGCAGTTGTTGGGTGTTGTTGTTGTTGTGTTCGTTAGTTGCTGGATATTAAGATGTACTTGCGTCCCTGATGAAGCTGCCTCTTTTGTTCGGGGTAGCCTTAGATTATGAAACTCTGTTTATGTACTTTTCAAACAGACCATGTATTTATTTCATTTCAGTTTTTGTAAACTCTATTCTTAGAAGCTCATGATTTGTACTACCAGTCTTTGGGAAATGTATAAAATTCAGTATATTGCTTTCATTTAATTGCATTATTAATACAATTGAAATGGATAATTACTAGTTGGCTTACCAAGCGAGTTGGATTAGGTTCCATCACGACTAGTGGATTTGGGGTCGTGACAAGTTGGTATCAGATCTCTAGGTTCATAGGTTCTACAAGTCATGAGCAAGTGTCTAGTAGAGTCTTGTGCACATGAACGCTCGGTATTAGCTGTGCAACGACGGCTTTTGATTCCATGGTTGAGGCGTGAGATGTGATTTTGGCATGTTAACGATGGGCCAGTCTGGAGGACTTGAGGCCGGGTTTTATCTGTGTCTTGAGCACGGAGATTCCGATTGTGTGAGCACGTGCTTATGGGACTGATATGTCCATTGGTGTCCCTATTAGTGGGATTTGTGATTTGATGACTATGTGGTGAGTATGATTTGACTGCGAGATTGTGTTCAGATTGTTCGAATGTGACGAGAAGGGTTACTTGAGATGTAGCAAGGATCGTTGGGTGTTTGATTTCTGTCTTGATCTGCTGTATGGCCTCGAGTTATGGGTCTGTTGAAGGAATTCTTATGTTGTTGAGTTGTGAAATGAAGTAGATCTTCATGGCGTGTTATGAGTTCAGACTTAGGAAGATTAAGTGATTGCGTAATAGTTATGACTGTGGAAGGGCATAGAAAGATGTCAGTTGGAGGCTAAGCAGGTGGGTTACCTCCTGCGGGGTGTCATGAGGTTGTGTGATCCCTGTGAACAACTATTTTTTTACCACACCCAAATTCTATACCATTTTGCTATAAATATTAATGT
>ML336544.1:0-43690 GCA_005239505.1 Nicotiana paniculata | reverse complement strand
TCGGTGAAGCTAATTGTCTAAGTGAGATTGGTTATAGCTGATTCCCTTGCCGGGATGATTTGGCTTCTTGGTTATGAACTTGAATGTATAGAATCGTTGCTATATTTGTGTTGTCTTCCCCTCGTTATGATGTTCTCTCTTTGTGCTTGGCATTCCTCTCAGTGGCTACTTCTTATGAGCGAGTTGTTACCACTTTTGTGATTTAAGTCTTTGTATTGATTTGCCCATCGCACTTTGTATTCGGCCTTGTTTGCTTTCCCGCCGGTTGTGGCAATATATGTTGTTTTGTCGCATTCTAAATGTTTTCCTCAATGGATGCATTGTTTATTTAAATTGGGACTACGGACAGAGATCCGGAAGCTTTCCCCCTGTATTGCATTACATATTTAAATTGGGACTACAGACAGAGATCCGGGACCTTTCCCCCTGTACTGCATTGCATATTTAAATTGGGACTACGGACAGAGATCCAGGAGATTTCCCCCTATACTGCATCACATATTTAAATTGGGACTACAGACAGAGATCTGGGAGGTTTCCCCCTGTACTGCATCACATATTTAAATTGGGACTACGGACAGAGATCCGGGAGCTTTCCCCCTGTACTGCATTGCATATTTAAATTGGGACTACGGACAGAGATCCGGGAGCTTTCCCCCTGTACTGCATTGCATGACAAATTCTGAGTGGCGGACTAAGTTCCGATAGTTTTATGATTGAGGAGATTTGGTTCGAAAGACATAAATATATATATTGAAAAATATAGCTGAAAAACAATTATCTCCAGGAAAAGTTATGTCTAAAGGACTTCTTTTTCGAATGTATATTTGAAAAGCATTTGTCTTGCAGAATAATGATATTTGAAAGAGCAGTACTTGGGAAAATATATTTTGAACATCACATTTTGATGATATTTGAAAGAGCAGTACTTGGGAAAATATATTTTGAACATCACGTATTTGATGATATTTGAAAGAGCAATACTAGGGAAATATATTTTGAACCTCACGTGTTTGATGATATTTGAAGGAGTAGTACTTGGGAAAATATATCTTGAATATAACGTATTTTGATGATATTTGAAAGAGCAGTACTTGGGAAAATATATTTGAACATCATGTATTTTGATGATATTTGAAAAAGCAGTATTTGGGAAAGTATATTTGAACACCACGTATTTTGAAGAGACTATGTTGTTAAGATTTCTCTTGATAAAAATATATAAATATACATTCAGAGAAAGTATGTTTCAAAGAAGAAATTTCTCTATTCCGAAATGATTATATTAGCTTTCAAAATAAACTCACGATTTAAAGGTTTTCACTAGAATGTTGACCAGTTCTATTGAGTTTATTTGTCTAAGGCCTGACGTAGATGAATTGATGCAGTGCTGAGTTGCTAGTGTTTTTATTGGATTGTGATTCTCGCCATTTGGATTGCATTCTTTCCATTCTCTTTGCGTATTTCTATTATGTTGTCCGTTGATCGTAATTATTGAATTGCCTTCCGTATTATTCGATCGTATCATTAATTAATTTGAAAAAAAATCTTTAGATAGATATTATGTTTCGGTCTTTTATACATTTGTGCCTTTTTACTTATTAGACCGGTGGTGTCTTGACTAGTCCTCGTCACTACTTCACCGAGGTTAGTCTTGATACTTACTGGGCACCGCTGTGGTGTGCTCATACTACACTTCTGCACATTTTTGTGTGCAGCTTCAGGTTATTGTTGTTGGTAGCTGCGCAGATCATTGCTGAGGAGACTCAAGGTAACCTGTTGTTGCGTTCGCAGGCTTCGGAGTCACCTTCCTGCTTTCTTTCTATTCAATTGTACTTACTTATTCCTAGACAGTTGTATTTAGATTTGATAGAAAGATTTTTCGTAGAGCTTATGATTTGTATTTACCGGGTTTTGGAAAATTGTAAACTCTATCAAGAATTCTATTTCGAAATTATTAAATTTCCATTATTATTATTGTTGTTCAGTGGAAATTTTAGGCTTACCTAGTCCCTAATACTAGGTGCCATCACGATACTCAACGGAGGGAAATTTGGGTCGTGACAGTTTTCTTCAATATTTTCCAAAATTTTCCACAATTTTCATGTATAATTACATGCAATAACATTGTATTTAACTTAGAAACATAAAGGAGTTACTTACCTTGTGATTCCTGACGGAAACCCTCTCTTGAAGTTCCTTCAAAATCGACCAAACCAAAGAAGAAATGAAGAAATGGCCAACAATTCTCGGTTTTAAACATTCTGCCCAGGCCATTTTTCGCACCTGCGATTTATCACTCGCACCTGCGATTCCGCAGGTGCGACCAAACCTCCGCACCTGCGGCTTTCCTCAGCTCGAACCAGCTTCGCACCTGTGCCCCATAACCCGCATCTGCGACCTCGCAGGTGCGGAAATACCATTGCACCTGCGGTCCCAGCCGGACCATCAATTCTTCGCACCTGCGGTGCCATAGCCGCACCTGCGGTGCCATAGCCGCACCTGCGGCCAAATCCTCGCAGGTGCGGTCACACCAGATGACAACAAATTCCAGCCTTCTTGAAACTCTCAACTTGATCCGTTAACCACCCGGAATCCACCCGAGGCCCCCGGGACCCTGTACAATTATACCAACCTGTTCCAAAACATAATGCGGACTTGCTCGAGGCCTCAAATCACATCAAACAACATCGAAACCATGAATCGCACCCAGATCCCAACTTTATGAACTTAGAAATTTCCAACTTCTACATCCGATGACCAAACCTATCAAATCACGTCTGATTGACCCCAAATTTTGCACACAAGTCATATTCAACATTACAGACCTGCTCCAACTTCCGGAATCGCATTCCGACCTCGATATCAAAACTTCCACTTCCGGTCGGATATCTCATAAACCTTCAAATTTCTATCTTTAGCCAAATGACCTATGGACATCCAAATTCACTTCCGATCGCGCTCCCAACTACAAAATCACCATACGAAGCTATTCCCGGACTCGGAATCCCAAACGGACATCAACATCACTGAAATGCGCTTCAAGCCAAATTTAGGGAATTCCTTCAAAAATGCTGACTTCCACATTATATGCCGAAATGCTCCCGGGTTATCCAAAACCTGATCCGGACATACGCCCAAGTCCGAAATCATCATACGAACCTGCTGAAACCTTCAAATCCTGATTCGGATATCGTTTACTCAAAATTCCAATCTTAGTTGATTCTTCCAACTTAAGGCTTCTGAAATGAGAATTTTCTTTCCAAATCAACTCTAAACTTTTTGAAATTCAATTCCGACCACACCTACAAGTCATAAGACCTGAAATGGAGCTGATCACGACCTAAACCGTTGAACGACGTGCTAGAGCTCAAAACGACCGGTCGGGTCGTTACATTCTCCCTCACTTAAACAGACGTTCGTCCTCGAACGTGCTAAGAACTGCTCTGGAGTTATCTGAAATCACTGTTTAACACCTCGAGCACCTGCTCGTGCTACCACAACCCAGTTGAGTACATTAGCTTAATCAAATATGAAGATTTCTTCTTTTATCTATATAATAAGCTCAGAACCTAGTTCCAACACTTGAAATTTTCCTTCCAGGCCTAGTTCCAATAATTAAACACTGTATCAACTACCACACGATATACCCGAACATGACTGCAAACCTTTGCCGAATCAGCACCATGCACCGCATAACTCATCATCTGACCACAATGGCACTCCCTGAACCTTAATAGCCAAAATTTCACGAATTTGGTGCTCTCGATGCACCTCATAACAAATATACATACACCCTGCTATAATGCTGACGATACCACTACAACGGAGGAAGTATGCAGAAATTCATACCCAACTGCAGAGTTAACAAATCATTGAATATCTCATCTTGATTAGAATCATCACCTTATTATGAACCTGAATAATGGTATTTGTTCTTTACTATACACTTCACATAACCTTATCGCACTGATCCCTGATCCGATAATCTCGTCTCACCCAGTACAAACTTCTCAGACAACAAATCACTCCAAACATGACCAACAACCTCACATGATACCACATCGCGCCAATAGGCCATAACTCGAACATGATAATACGAACGACTCAGGAAGGAACTATTCAACTCACGCAACTAATATGAACTTTTCTCAGAAAATAGGAAGTAGAACATAAGAAAGAATAAATATGGGAACCTTACTCATCATCACACTGTTGCGGCGTGAAACCCGATCCGAATAACATACCCGTGGCGACGTGCCACCAGATCCACACATAAATTTACATAAGAAAATATATATACGGAGCTGATTTTCTCACTATTATAAATTACTGAATATCGATCACAAGCACGCTAAGTGCATAATACCATCCTGGGGAGACTGATAAAGCCGCAAGCTNGTGTATATATATATATATATATATATATATATATTTATATACACTCTGGATCTCAAGAGCTATCCTGATCACATAACATCCCCACTACACGGGACCTCAACACATAGGAGAATATCAAGACGTTTCACAATTCACACGGCACAAATCACAATATTGCATGAATTTGACGAAGACGGGGCAACATCTGTTGTTCTAATACCTTTCCATGAAAAGCGCTCTACTGAAATGAACATGCCTGGCTCATACGGAGCCCATAATCATATTTAAATCCATCCACAAACATCGAGTCTACCTTGCTCGCACCAAACTAAGCTAATAGCTTTTACCTAGGTCCATATTAACCCACTTTCTCTCATAATAGGCAATAACAACCATCATAGCCGGGACAAAAACCCCACAATCCATAACCAAATGAACTGAACGCCTTCCAGGCATAAATTCTCAATTAAGCAATATTGCACTTCTTTAAACTCAGTCCAAATCTTCAATCCATCAAGTGACTACATGTCACACTTTATACAATCTTTTCGTGGTCATGCTTCCACGACCTTCCACACAAGGCAACAAATCTGCCCATCCATAACACCGACCACACTAAGGCCGCAAAGCACATCAAGAACCCATGACCAGGGTACAAAGCCTCTTTCACTAAATATCGATCTCAGATGACATTGAAGATAACACCAACTTACTCTGAACTTTCAAATCACTTTTTCTTGCTCTTCCGAGCTCATGACATCCTTATTAACACCGAACCGCAATCTCGATTCTTACTCCCAGTTACATACATCTTACCGCACCTAACATGCCAATATGAGGTAGTGCAAGAATTCCATCATAACTTCTAAACCACCAATAGGGTGAACACTTCATCATATATAAACCTTTTACTTAACTCAATTCAAGAGTACCATCTCAACACACGAGTGAATTCCCATAATCACCTAACATGCAAATCCTTAAGTAGTAGTCTATACCATCATAACCCTTACGGGATCCGCTACACCTGACAGGCCGTAGCACTCAAATGCTCCCACATGAAATCCATTATGACGACCGACAAGCCCCGCACACACCGGCACAAACCACATGCATAACTTAGTCACACCGAAGGAACTGATCACTGCCGTAAATGTGCCATTTCAACTATGGATAATCAATTTATTTTCTTTTGATCATCTTCAATTGCCTCAGGAATAATAGAAACTTCCTCCAACTCATAGCAAACTAAACCCTCCCTCATCCCTAGTGACCTTGATTCACGAGACTATGCTGCCTAAATCCCGCAACCCGTCTCATACCCTCCTGATAATCTTTCTACAATCCGGAGTTTATTTCTCTCACTCTTCCAATACTATCCTGCATGCTGAAACACATCATAGAACATTCCAACCATCCTCCCTTTCATAATAAATTACTCTACAAAAGCTTGATTCTCGATCATATTGCTGCCTGAAACCCTTAAACGCCGCATTCTTAACTTTTAAACTCACTAGGACCGCTATTGAGAGTCACCCACTCTGACTGGCCCAGAATACAATCAACTCCAAGGCTCTTCAGGCACATGAACACCCTTTTCCTTGAAGCACGTGATTGAGTCACTACCCTGACAACTCACCTATGCCTTAAGCAAAATTTTGAATCTTCCAAAGCCTAACCCTGGCCTGACAGGACCAACTTTTGCACACATTCATCAAATTCCATGCACAATCACCATTTTACTCCTTTCCCTTAGCTGTAATAACTTGCCAACACGCCGACAATCCGCAACCCTATGATAACACAATCCTGCAACCCAACTACAGATGGTGGGACTCCCCCACTTAGCCTGAAGCTACTCCTTGCACCACTCTAGAATCCTTTCTCCTTTGATAACGCGATCTTCCTCAACCAATCCGTCCAATTCTTCCAAATTCACACATTCTGCCTCCTACCGAATAGCCACTAGAACCCCTCAGAGAGACCTACCAACCATGCCACCGCTAACCTATTCACAGGAGATAACCCACCTGTGGAAATCACCCGCAGACACCTTCCAACAACGCTGAAATGCACGCTCTCTGCGACTTCAATACCCCATCCTACGCGTTGCTTCATTTACCAACTTTACTAGTCCGTCTGCTCCTTATTGACATCCATTAAATGCGCGACAATATCTTCAAATTCCAAGCTATGTTGTCGTTCCCCCACTTCGCGACTGCTCGGCTTCCGCTTCTTACACCTAGCCTCCTAGAAATGGAACCACCGCCTAGCTTCACTTCAGGATCATTCTCTGTAGCTCCCAAACCATCAGATCACCAGAACTTCAAGCTCTCCGAAGGTCATCTTTCTCTAGCTGCCTTCATTATCAACACTTATCCGGTACTGAACCACCGCACATCACGGTCTCTGCCAACCTCAGTATTCAATACTTCTTATCAATACTCTGACCCCACGCAACCGAAGAAACCATAGCACCGACAAACTTAACACCTCACTTGAAGAAACCAAGTCTTACTACTTTATCAACCCCAACCAGACCATCCATAACCCAAATGCCTTTGCTCTGCCGGAACTAAAATACTGAACTCTCGAAATCACACTCTGAGAAGACCTCCCTTCAAACCATTCATCGCCCCCAACATACAGGCAAACATTCTATCATCATATTGACATCGCGCGATAACCAATTGCAAGCATCATCACTACCTGAGCATAGCTTAAGGCTCTCAGAAGCACAACTACTGAGCTGAAACAACATATTATTCTTTTGCAGGGCCATAACAACAGCCCCAACCAATTACACATGGAAACATCTCGAATTACATCTGTAGCACCATTTCAATTCCTCAAATTTCCTGATTCATAGCAAGCGCTTCGCGACGCGTAAGATTGAGTAGGAATGAACATAGGCATAAGCCTCAAAGGAATCGAATCGCACGATGAGGAATCAAGAAGGGAAGTACTCCTAACAGCCCTGTAGCCTCTCGAAGATAAGTACAAATGTCTCCATACCGATCCGCAAGACTCTACTAGACTTGCTCATGACTCGTGAGACCTAACGGAACCTAGAGCTCTGATACCATGTTGTCACGACCCAAAATCCATAAGGTCGTGATGGCGCTGGACATCATTGTCAGGCAAACCAATCATTTATTTATTTAAATAATTTCCGATTTTAACATTTGTGAAAATCATTACCTTTCACTTTATTACATATAATTAAATAAAAATCCCTTAAGTAAATGCAATGGTTTAAATAGTTCTATTTTAACAAATATATCCCAACACATCCCAGAACCCGCTGTCACAAGTACATGAGCAGTTTCTAAGAATTTTACAATTTCTACAAAGCTTTTCCGAAATACAAGTGGACAAGGAAATTAAAATAATGTAATACAGTATGAGGGAGACTCTGTCAGCTGCGGCTCACCTCCGGATGATGCAGCTCGCCTAAGTCTCCAAATCCTCCACATCGCTATGAAAGTACCTGTGCAATAAAATGCACAACAAGTGTAGCATGATTACAAAACAACGTGTACTCAGTAAGTCGTCAGCCTAACCTCAGAGAGGTAGTGACGAGAGGTCAAATTAGACACTTGCTAAAGGTCAATTTAGAATATTCAAGTGTGACACTAAGCATGATTATCATAGGCAATCTATTAAAATCAGGGATAAATATTATCAACTCCGTTCACACTTAACACTTTATATCTTCGTCATATTAATAACAATTAATCAACATGGGTGATTTAATCAGCTAACAATTAATCAACGGGAAGGAACAACTTCTTCCAAAAAATTTTAATAACTTTAAATCTCTGTTATTTCAATTGACAACTTAAAATTCCAGGCCAGTAATCAGGCGAAAATCAGAGCAACTACGCAGTAAATATAATGTGCAAGCAATGCCGAGGGTCGAACAACGCGGACCAACAATAATAAATTGTGCACTGCCGAGGGTCAAATAACTTGAACCATAGATGCATCTATCTCCCTCGCTCGCGAATCGATCATGCGACACGGTTATACATACAAATAATAAGGCTAGCCGGCTCGCGAATCATACATACGACTCAGGTGCTCATATGTACATATATCCACATAATAAATTCATATTTTATCAAGAAAGCAGTTTTTATCAGANTCAATTGCGATTTCGATTATATTAGCAGTTTAATATTACAGGCAGGATCACATGTACAACACATAAGGCATGCTAGTGGGTCCTAGACTACCCGGACATGGCATAATAGTAGCTACGGACTGACTCCCGTCACCTCGTGCGTACGTAGCCCCCTGAAGATAATAGCATATGCTTAATTAATTCACCTAGGGGGGCAATTCCCCTTCACAAAGTTAGAAAGGAGACTTACCTCGCTCCGAAATTCCATAACCGACTTCCAAGACCTTCCAACGACTCCAACAGACGCACAACACCCCAAAACTATCCAAATAACGGCAAACCAATGAAAATATACTCTAATATTTGCAACAATTCCAAATTATATAATTTCCCAACCCTGCTTAGTGAAATGACCAAAATGCCCTCGGGCCCACGTGCCCGGAATCCAAAATTTCTCGAAGATATATTCTACCCATAGCTTTACTAGTTCAAATATATAATTTACTCTACATTCCATGCTCAAATTCGTGGCTAAAAATCCAAATTACCATTTCTAGGTTTTCTTCAATATTTTCCAAATTTTTCCACAATTTTCATGTATAATTCCATGCAATAACCTTGTATTAAACTTAGAAACATAAAGGAGTTACTTACCTTGTGATTCCTGACGGAAACCCTCTCTTGAAGCTCCTCCAAAATCGATTAAACCAAAGAAGAAATGAAGAAATGACCAACAATTCTCGATTTTAAAACATTCTGCCTAGGCTATTTTTCGCACCTGCGATCCATCACTAGCCTGCGATTCCACAGGTGTGACCAAACCTTCGCACCTACGGCTTTCCTCAGCTCAAACCAACTTCGCACCTGCGCCCCAGAACCCGCATCTGCGACCTCGCAGGTGCGAAAATACCATCGCACCTGCGCTCCCAGCCGGACAATCAATTCTTCGCACCTGCGGCCAAATCCTCGAAGGTGCGGTCACACCAGATGATAGCAAATTCCAGCCTTCTTCAAACTCTCAACTTGATCCGTTAACCACCCGGAATCCACCCGAGGCCCCCGGGACCTTGTCCAATTATACCAACCTGTTTCAGAACATAATGCGGACTTGCTCGAGGCCTCAAATCAAATCAAACAACATCAAAACCACGAATCACACCCAGATCCCAACTTTATGAACTTAGAAATTTCCAACTTCTATATCCGATGCCAAAACCTATCAAATCACATCCAATTGACCCCAAATTTTGCACACAAGTCATATTCGATATTACAGACCTGCTTCAACTTCCGAAATCGCATTCCGACCTCGATATCAAAACTTTCACTTTCGATCGGATTTCTCAAAAACCTTCAAATTTCTATCTTCAGCCAAATGACTTCAAAATGACCTACGGGCATCCAAATTCATTTCCGATTGCGCTCCTAACTCCAGAATCACCATACGAAGCTATTTCCAGACTCGGAAACCCAAACGGACATAAACATCACTTAAATGCACTTCAAGCCAAACTTAGGAAATTCCTTCAAAAATGCTAACTTCCACATTATACGCCGAAATGCTCCGGGGTTATCCAAAACTCGATCCGGACATATGCTCAAGTCCGAAATCATCATACGAACCTGTTGGAACCTTCCAATCCTGATTCGGAGGTCGTTTACTCAAAATTCTATTTTCGTTGATTCTTCCAACTTAAGGCTTCTGAAATGAGAATTTTCTTTCCAAATCAACTCTAAACTTTCCGAAATTCAATTCCGACCACAATTACAAGTCATAATACCTGAAATGGAGCTGCTCACAGCCTCAAACCGTTGAACGATGCGCTAGAGCTCAAAACGACGAGTTGGGTCGTTACATCAGCCCTAGATGTATCAAAGATGTAAAAAATCTGTATGTTTGATGTATCACAATGAATTACAGTGTATTATAAATGTATATCCCATCAAGAAAAAAAAGATGGTACCTTATTCCTTGTGCTGTTGAAGAAACTAGTAGAGAAGTCCCCACGCGTTGGCATGTCTATCATTTCCCAATTCAATATGCGTGGTGTATGATCTCCAACGTGAACAACAAACTTTTGATCAACTACAGTGCAACATTCATAGAACCACACATGTAGTGCAAGAGGAACTCCACCAATCCTATAAAACTCAAACTTTCCCCTCAACCTGTCCTTCACTGACTTTTCATGAAAGCTCGAAACGCAATCTTACCCCAGGGAAACGACACATACTCACCCCTCTCGACAAGATAGAAATCACGTTTACTTATAAATGTCTGCTGAGCCTGAGTGGACATTAGAAATATGTTTATGAAATAAATGATTGCAATCTTAATTGCGTCGACATCAGATTGCCATTTCTTATTTTCAAAACAATCAATAAGCGACTTCTTTGACACCACTTCAAAATCAGAAAAATAAGTATCCACCAACCTCTTGGGTCCACTGAATTTACCCTCAACATGTTCATTACCAAAACAGTTTAAACCTCTTACAACACCAAATTCTCGAAGACCAAAACATAAAACACATTCGTCATTCAATTTCACATAAAATTGATCACACTTATCCTGAACCAACTCCCTAAACATTAAAGATCGAATAAGTTGTGCCTGGATAGCAACTCGAGGTAAATCAAGAAAATAGGCAAAACAGCTTTCCCTAAACATCTGAAGCTGGACATCAGTCAACTTTGATTGTAAAACCGATACGATGTCCACATTAGTGTATGATGACCAATGAGTAACAGGAAAAGGCTCACCAACTGGAATATAGAGCTTCCAAGGCTACAAATACATGACACGAATTAAAAACAAACAAATACAAACTAAATCCAATTTTAAAAGAATATTCAACAATAGAATAAATTATAACTGAAATTGTATGTACCTTATAAAGTTTGTCAGGAATTTTAACTTTTTTTGCCTTCTGAACCTTACCTTTTTTTGGTTTGACACTCAAATTCACTTCGTCCTCCACGACACGTTTTCTCTTACCTCGATCAGCATCCACTATAACCCTTTTGCTCTTCTTTTTCTCAGATTGTCCAACAACATCCTTTCGAGATTCTAACACTTTAACACTGTCGGAACGATTTTGTCTTCGAATATTTCGTTCATCAATTGATTTCTCAACTAAAACCGGGGTTGAATGAGGAGATAAACTCATCGACCTAGTTTTTCTTCTCATGTTGCTCGATTTCTAAATTGAAACCGACTTTGAATAAGGTGATAGACTCATCGAACGAGTTTGTCTTCTCATATTGCTCTGTTTCACAATTGAAACTAGGTTCAATGAGAAATTTAAAATATATATATATATATATATATATATATATATATATGAACAAAAGGTTACAGAAATTTGTGAAGAAATTAATACAAAAACTCGACCAAAACTTACAAAATCGTCTATAACATATACACACGATGAACTCTAACTAAACAATGCAGTCGCAAAAGCCTAAAGAAGCAACATCAATTCTACAAAAATACATGCAATCCGAAAAATATACAAAACAAGAGGTTTTCTATTCCAAATTACCTGGAATCAGACGAAAATAACCGCAAATGTATCTTGTTTTGTCGTCAATTTCAGCAATTTTGGTTCAATTTAGAAAAAAATCGCAGAAAGAGAGGGAGAGAGTGAGAGATATAGAGAAAGAGAGAGAGAAAACTCGGTGTTGTATACAAAAAATAACGGATACAAAAACTGACATTAATTGAAACTATTTGGGCAAAAAATGACATTTGGGCATTTTTTAGTAGATATTTTATTTTGTGCTATTTTTGGTTAGGAAAGTTTGTAAAGTGACAGTTTGGGCAATTTTCCCATTATTAAAAGGAGAGGAAAAATCCATCTTCTTAAGTTAAGTGGCAGCCCAGAAAAAAGTTACATGGCATAAGTAGTTAACAATTAATTATTTAGTTAATAATTAGTTATTGGTTAATATTTTTGAATCTATATATTGATAATAAATTAAAATAAAACACAAAAATTTAAAAAAATTGTCCATATAAATTGGAGAGTAGTTTCAAGTTGGAATTCTTAAATTATTTTAAAACAAAAAACATAAATTACTAAAAATAAAAAATCTATATCTTCTCTATATTATTAAAGGAGAGGAAAAGCCTCCACATTAAGCCAAGTGACAACCTCACAATGGGTCACTTGAAAATTTAGGACAAAGTTTGTCATGTTAGATAATAATTAATTATTTTAATTTAATTTTAAATTATGCATTATGTATTGTTATATTTAGTTACTCTCCTTGAGTTAACAAATTTAGAGTTTAAAAATTATTCTAAAATAATACAACGAAAACAAAAATCAATCCAAATTGGGGAATAGTTTCTTCCTAATATGGTAGTCTATATCTATAAATACTACCAATAGTTTTTTTTATATAGAAAATAATTTGATTTCGAATTTAAAAAAAAAACATTAATTCAATTTTATAGATAGAAATATTTGAGTAGAGATAAAATGAAAGTTCACTTGCTTATGGCAAATGATGTAAAATAGCAAGTATAAAAAATATCAGTAAATTTATGACAAAATATTAATTACTTATCTATTTATATTTTTTAAAAATTATATATAACTATGTATAATAAAAAGAGAGGCAAAGACACTATAGTAAATCATGTGGAAACATAATAAAAAGTCACTTGGCAATTTTAGGACAAAGTTAGTTAGGTTAAGTAATAATTAGTTTCTTTTTATTTTTAATTTTAATAAATAAATTACGAATTATTTATTAATAATAATGAATTACTCTTTTTGAATTTGAATTTGAATTTAAATTTAAATATAGAAGAAAAGTCTAATTAACAAAGAAATTAACTACTCAAACATGTGTGAGGATTGGTTTCGGTTAGTTAATTTCTTTGATTCATTTTTTTAAAATCATTTTATTTTTCTTTTTTGAAATAAAAAGTGTATTTCTTTATTAAAATTCATATAATATTATTGAGAACAATATAATAAAATTTAAAATAAAAAAAATTTCAAGAGTAATAAAGTATGTATCTTCTATTACATTACAAAAAGAAAGTAGCAGACAAAAATATTAAATAAGTAATATGCTAATAATTTCTATTAACAATGCGAGGGTTGGTTTAGGTTAGTTAATTTCTTTATTTTATTTTTTTAAATCATTTTCGTTTTTCTTTTTTGAAATAAAAGTATATTTATTCATTAAAATTCAGAAAACATTATTGAGAACAACATAATAAAATTTAAAATAAAAAAAATCTTTCAAGAGTAATAAAATATATATCTTCTATTATATTACAAAAATAAAGTAGCACACAAAAATATTAAACAAGTAATATGCTAATAAGTTCTATTAACAATGTAATTATACTAAATATTGAATAATATAATAAAGAAAAACACTAAACAAAAAAGTTATTTGATGACTATATATGTCCTTTTAATTTAATAGATTAAAGAAAGCGAACAGACAAAAATATTAAACAAAAGAATATGCTAATAAAAAATTCTATTAACAATGTAAAAATACTGAACAATGGATAATATAATAAAAAAATATAAAATAAAAAGCTATTCAATGACTGTATAAGTCCTCTAATTTAATAGAGATTTTATTATTGGGTATATCATATTGACAAATAAGATGATAATTGAAATTTATTAAAGCAATACAATCAAATATGTTCAAACAAACCCGGTGACAATTTAATTTAATTAATATTTTTTAATGAAATCACTTTCTCTGAGATTACACTGAATTTATTATCGTTATTGTAATTGAAATCACTTTCTCCGAATCATTACAACATGCTACCACGCAAGTTCTTAGAGCAATGACGATAAAAGAAAATTTTATCTCACTGTTTAAACTGGCGAAAGGAGTAAATCTCCATTTTCTTTTTGTCAAAGCTACTTAATTATCATTTGTATTGTAAGAAAACTTGATCATTATATGGTAGTCTTTTTCACTTCTACCATTAAATTTTAGTCTAAATTTTGTGTGCAATCAGATTGAAAGTAATCTCGAAAAATAAGATTCTCATTCAGAATTTCTTAGATGCTTATGTAAGTTACTTCTCCATTAATGGGGTCCACAATATTCACTCACTCATTTCTTCCTTCCTCCTATCTACTTTAACTAATTTTTTGATTTTTCTTTGTGGTCCATAATATTTGATTTTTTTAAATATTAAGAAAAAATTAATTTTTTTTCAAAGTTGTCCTTGAAGAGTTGGAGTAAATACTCAATAATATTTGTTGTATTTTCAATGAACAAATTAAAGTTAATATAGTCAATCAGTAACAACCAATTAAATTACATACTGTATATTGCTTTATTATACAACAACTCAAATATCCAATAAGAATAATACCTACATTGTAAAAATGTTGCATTACCAAGCGTTTCGTCCCAACTTGTGATCCAATGTGTATAAGTTTTAACTTGATAGTAGGGCGGTGCACGAATTGGATCGGATCGGATCGGATTGGATTTAGCACATTTTAGATTCGAATTTCAGATTCTACAAAATGCAATCCGAATCCGATCCGAATTAATATTGGATCGGATCGGATTTTAAACTTTGGATCGGATAAATATTTCGAATTTAGGATCGGATTGTCCGCATTATTATGGTTTATTGCCATTCATACTCACTCCTTAATACTCTCAGTTTCTTGCCACTAAGATTGGTGTTTATCAATAAAAACAAGAATGAATTAAGTGTTATAGCAGATGCCACTAACTGCTAAGGGCCTAACTCCTAAGGCGATATCCCTAACTAACATAGGACTGCTGATGGCTGCTTAACGTTTCAAAGAAATTCAAATCGTAATATGAATTACATTGAAAGGCAACAATTGTCTTTCATTATAATAAACAAAACACAATCTTCATAGCAAAATTATAAAATAAAAAAAATATCCCCTTAATTATCTAGCTTGGTCTTGACTGAAAAGGGAGGCGGAAGTCGAGCATGGAGTTGGACTCTTGGAAGCGGAAGTCGAACAAGGAATTGGAGAATGGAGAGTGTTGAACTCTTGTTCTTATAGAAAAGAGGCAGAAACCGAATTTTGAAACAGAGAAATGTGAGAGAGAGTAGTTCCATTTAACTTATAAGTTATAAGTTATAACCTAACCTAAGTGGGCAGTGGGCTGGGAAAAATGAAATACTCCCTAACCCTAAAATTTTAGTATATAGGTCCATATAATTTCGGATTTTGGATCGGATCGGATTACAATTATACCAATTCGAATCCAATTCAAAAATCCGAAATTTTATAAAACGCAATCCAAATCCAATCTAAATATCCGAAATCCAAAATTAAACGAATCGATTCTAATTTCGGATATCCGATTCAAACGAACAACCCGCCATTTGCACCAAAATCTGGGAGATTTGCACAAAGGATGACTTGACGCCACTGTTCATATTTTGTCCAAATTTAAGAAAGTTTGCAAAAATAGCCTTGGCGTTACACAACCGAAAGTTCTATCAAATAAGTGCTACAACAGAATAACAGAACCTGAAATCAGCACTTTCGAAAGCATGCGCAAAAACTTTTGCTTTTGCTTGAAAATTAAAAAGAATAAAAGTGAAAAATTCAAAAACTATAAACTTTCTAACAACTAATTGGATGAGTTACTAACTAAAAAGAGTATAAGACGATGAATTGGGTAATAATAGCATTATAAAACAAATGTTTTATTATGTTGTTTACATTACCTCATCCAAATAATCAATATTGTGGATCACATCGGAATTTATCGGTTTATTATATTTGTGAACATTAAATAGCCAGACTCCAAAAGCTGTTCGTATTTTCACTAAATAATTATCTATCACTAACAGTTTCATAGAATATTTGACATACGGACGCCATTTGTGAAAACCAATTTTATGATAAATTACACGAGCTAAATATTACGCTACTCTTCTACCCTCTTCTTCCTCCCCCGCTAATGATTTGATTTCCTTCGCAATTGTTTCAGTGAATGAAAATATGTTTCTTGCCTTTGTATAAAGAGCAAACTTAAACTTTGAATATAGAATAAACTTTTAGCGACCATTAGAAATTAAAATTCGGGCAATTTCCTCATTGATGGAAAAGAATATAACCTGAAATGAAACTTAGCAATTTATTTTTCCAATAAATAGAGGGTGGTACTAGAAAGAATATATAGAGGGGCCCAAAAGTATAATATGTTATAAAGCACGATTATATGAGCCCTGTAAATTTTGAATAATTATTAAGCTGTTTGGAAGACGTATTGCTCACCATATCTTAAGGGCGAAGCTAATGGAATAATGAAAACCTACAGAGGACCTCCGTATTATAGATCTGGGATCTGACTTTTTCCTAATTAAATTTCAAAAATCAGAAAACATGTATCAAGCTCTACATGGTTTGTTCTTAATCACTTTCTGTCAGTAAGAAGGTGGGAACCCAAGTTTATAGCATCCTCAACGCAACTCACGTACTCATCCATCTGGGTTAGGCTTCCCGAGCTACGAACGGCATTCTACGACATGGAAATTCTCCGGAGGGTGGGTTCGAAGCTAGGGCAATTAATTAAGGTTGACACATGTACTTCAACTACTACGAGGGGACGATATGCACGTATATGCATTGAAGTACCTTTGGAGAAACTACTCAAAACACATATTTTTATAGGCAATCACAGACAATCTTTGCTATATGAAGGTCTCAATATGCTGTGCACTAAATGTGGACGATTTGGACACACACCACTAAGTTGTTCGTTCTCTTCTCAAACGGTCTTACCAAATCAAGATTCAAATACTAGTTTGCCTACAATACCATCCCCCAGCTCCCTTCCATCCTCAACTTCTAAAAATGAATGGAAGATTGTTAATTTCCATAAGAAAACATATTCTCACCATATCGCACCCAAAAACACCATGAACAATGCAAGACCCCAACAGGTGCTGAGACCACCTCTACAACCGGTATCAGGTAAGTCCTCTAACCCTGTGTCATTTAGATTGGGCCCTTTGGGGATACTGGGAATATTGGGCTTTGCGAACCTCATAACAGTGTTAACAAATTTTCTCCACTATTGGACCCTAACCAAGTTGAAATAGGAGACACTACTTTGGGCTTTAACCCAATTCAACTGCACACACTAGAATCCGTTTATTCGACCACCGTCACAGTAACCAACCAGACAAATACATATGTGAAACCTAATAATCTACACAGTCAGCATTCCAATATGCATAATTCGGATACTCAGCACAATAAGAATCCTTTGCTTGCTCTCCACACAGACGCCTCACCCTACCACTCGGACCCACTAACACCCCTTCAGGACACCAATATCACTAAGTTACAACCTACACGTAAGGAGATTATTAACTACACAAACCCTTTAACAGCTGGCAAATCATCCTACAATTCACCCCTTCTAGCCACGTCAAATTCACCTTCCAACATGACAACACAAGCCATGCATGCTACAGTAACCTACTTGGATGAGGATACTAGATTTCCTCCACTTCCATGCAATCTTAATGATTGCAATACACGTGAAAACCATTCTACATCCATCAATAATCCTATTTCCCCACAATCTTCTTTAATTACTCCGCCTATTTTTACAACCATAAATCTAAAAGACCAAGTCTCTTTTCCTCACACTACACTAACACCAAACACAGAATCCTCCCAACATGCAGAGGCCTACGTTCACCAATACAAGTCCAAATTACAATCACAGGAGCAACATGAAGAACAACAACCACTTCTTCCATCTCCCCCAGCTCACAATGCAAGGGCCTCACCTCCCTTACATGGATACACCACTGATCTACACATCCCATACGTTGTCAGTGGATCAACCACTTCTCTCCTGGCTAGATATGGGCATGCAAGGCTATGTGTTGGTATTCACCATGGAACTGAACAATCAGGAGATTGTTCTCCTTGTCCAAAACCCCACTCACCTAGTGGAGATAGTAACAGAACGGATGAGGCTGGGGATGGAGGCGTATTCTCACAACCAATGGTATTCAACACAAACTCCTCTCCTCCTCGAACATCAGACCTCGTCTTCGAACCAAAGTCACTAGACATATCCAATGAGTCCACCCTGGAATCCACCGCTAAACCTACTGCCCTTCTACCCACCCCACCACATAGGGCAAATTTATGCACCTTGGATTCAGGTACTCAACACCTGATCCCACTCTCCCCATATTCGAGCCCAGTCAGCCCCCTAGAGAGCTTTACACCCCAGGACAACCCTTCAATAACTCCACCTCCATCTCCTCCCGCACTAGATGCTCAAACAAGGCAGGAACTAGCAGCGATACTTGCAGAGATGAGAGAAACACGAACGTAATTTTGGTGGTTAAAGGGAGTTCATCTCTACAGCCTAAAGGAACAGTAAAAATAATTCATTCTAAAATGTCCCCCAAAAATGGTAACATGCAGTCTCAATTTTCGTCAAACAACCAACCCGGAGGCAAGCAAATATGCCATGGTCATTATTCCAACTCTCCATCAACTCCCTCTCTCACTGAGTATAGCTTAGACGTCAACTCCTACTCTCAGTCAGATGACGATAACTCCACTAGGGCAGATCAACAATCCTAATTCATACATGAATTTTCTAGTATGGAATTGTCGTGGCTCGCACAACCCAGAGTTTCGTAGGCACTTCAGATCACTTCTAGATAATCATAAATCAGTGTTAGCAATTCTCCTTGAAACACACATGCAGGATCATGCAAGGTTAAGAGACATTCAATTTCTCAAACATGTCACAAGTGCCAGCAAATGGCCCCATAGGAGTCTTACTTGTACTGTGGAATGAGGAGAGTATACATGTTAGGGAACTCAGGCTCAGGGATCAAGAGATACACTGCGTTGTCCAGATTAGTCCTAATAAACCCCCTTGGCTTTATCCGTAATTTATGCTAGCAATCATTATCACTTACGTAATATACTTTGGGAAAATTTAATTAATGTTCAACATAACTTTAGTATGCCTTGGATTATAGGGGTGACTTTAATCAAGTACTAACTGCGTATGAAAAATTTGGGGGCTTGCCTATTAATAACAATAGAGCAGATCAATTTAGTAATTTTATAAATAACTGTAAACTAATAGACTTAGGTTTCTAGGGTAGTCGCTTCACTTGGACTAACAAACGTAGTAAAGGTTATACTATTTTAGAACGATTAGATATATGTATGGCCAATTATGATTGCATCAATATTTACCCAGAAGTACTAATTAAGCATCTTCCCCTTACTCACTCGGATCACTGTCCTCTATTAATAGTGTTAGAACCACCTACGCGTAAGCCACTTAATTTATACCGTTTTGAAACCATTTGGACTTCACATCCTCAGTTCCAACAATTAGTTAGTGATGTATGGTCGGGGAATCAATCCTTATTAGATACTATTAACAATTTTCAGCAAGTTACTAAGAGATGGAATAAGGTTACGTTTGGCAATATTTTCCATAAAAAAAAGAAATCTTCTTTCTAGGCTAGCTGGAATCCAGGCCTCCACACACTATCCAACCAGTACATACTTGCAACGATTAGAAACTGAGTTAAATATTGAATATAGTACCTTACTACGTCTAGAGGAGGAATTTTGGAGATTAAAATCACGAATAAACATGCTAAATGAAGATGACGCGAATACGAAATTCTTTCACATGTCAACCCTTCATAGGCGTAGAAGAAACCATGTTAATGCGCTACAAGATTTGGGAGGCAACTGGATTACAAATTATACATCATTGCAAGACTATATTTCTAGTTATTATAAAAATTTATTCTCTACCTCTCATGTATGCTCTCCTAATTCACCACCTGACACTATGACCATCTTCCTAAATGATAATGATAGGCAGAGCCTCGTCATTCCTTTACAAGATGATGAAATTACATTGTCTTTGAATAGTTTTAAGCCTTATAAAGCACCGGGACCTGATGGACTTCACCCTTATTTCTACCAACGTTTTTGGAATGAAGTAGGAGGAATATTTATTAATTTATGTAAGGAAATCTTTCACTTAGGATTTATACCTCCTGATATTAATCAAACACTTATTTGTCTAATTCCAAAACAAAACACCAAATATCCATACAACAATGTCGTCCCATTAGTCTTTGAATACTGTATACAAACTAATCACTAAGGTATTAGTCAATCGCCTCAAGCCCATTACTGGTAAAATAGCAAGTCCCACACAAACTAGCTTTCAAAAAGGAAAAAGAGCTTCGGATAATGCTATTATTGTGCAGGAAATTTTAAATTACTATGCCAAGATGAAAGGTAAAACATCGTCAATGCTCTTAAATTAGACCTCAAAAAGACATTTGACAGACTCGAATGGTCCTTTATTAAACAATCTCTTATATTTTTTAATATTCCAAGTCATATGATTGATTTACTCATGTCCTGTGTATCAACACCCAAGATTTCCATACTAATTAATAGAACAAGGACACAATACTTCCGACCCTCTAGAGGAATTAGGCAGGGGGATCTTTATCACCCTACCTCTTTATTATCTGTGTGGAAATGTTTTCACGTTGTATTTCCAAGGCTGTGGACTACCTACAATGGCAACCAATACGTATATCACGACATGGACCAGATATATCTCATCTCTTCTTTGCTGATGATATTATCTTGTTCTCTAAGGTCACCACTAAAAGTTGTCATGCTATTATTGATGTTCTAAATTATTTCACTTATCACTCTGGGCAAAAAAATCAATTTTGAGAAATCTAAAAATTTTCTCACGAAATTGTGCTGTTTGTGACAAAGCCTACATTACTAACTCGTTTAGTATGAAAGAGGGAACTACGTTTGGTTTCCTATTTTCCAAGGAAAGCCAAAACGAGCTGACTTTCAATGCCTACTAGATAATTTTAAAAATCGTCTAGCTGGATGAAAAACCAAATTCCTTACACTAGCAGGCAGGACTACTCTGATAAAATTCACCTTGAATAATTTACCTAACCATATTATGCAATACATAAAAATTTCTACTAATGTTATTAAAAAACTGGAAAGGTATGAGAGAAACTTCCTTTAGGGAAGTACTAGTGAAAGGAAAAAGTTACATATGATAAATTGGAATGTCATTACTTCACCTAAAGAAGAAGGGGGACTAGGCATACAAAAACTAGCCCTCAAGAATAATGTGCTTCATGCTAATCTTTCTTGAAGAGCTTTTAAGGCTCCTAATTCAATATGGGCCCGTCTTCTTATTAACAAGTATCTCAACTCTAATAGAAACTATCACTCAAGGATATGGAAAAACATTATACAAGGCTGGCAATTTTTTCAGAAAGAAATTAAGTGGAAAATTGGGAATGGGGAAAATATCAGGTTTTGGAACGATCCATGGATCAAACTTGGAACAACACTGCGTAACTTAATACATGGACCACTACCATCAGGTCATAATGAGCTAAAGATCTGCGACCTATTAAGTGACACGGGTTAGAATTGGGACAACATCTCATTTGTCTTACCATCAAACGTAAAAGCAGACATTACTGCAATATACATTGCTACACTCACCAACTCCACTGATAACATCTATTGGGGTTTAACTCCTAAGGGTAACTTCTCTACACAGTCTCTCTATAACTCTTGTAACATCAGTTCACAACAACAATGCACGGGTAAAGACTATACATGGATTTGGAAGCTGCCGCTACAACCAAAAATTAGAACATCTATTTGGCTTCTATATCACCAACGACTTCCTACAAGAAAATTCCTTAACATCATTAACTTAATTCAAGATCCTTTGTGTGCTTACTGTCATCAGGGTGAGAAAACCATGGAACATATATTCTTCACTTGTCAAAACGCAATCAGTTACTGGCAGGAATTAGGCCTTATACATCTAATACCAACTGTTCATTTACAATTAGGACATACAGTATGGCTGCCTAAATTAATCCAACACAAAGAATTATCTATACCCTTCAATATAGCGGCAAAAACTTACCTCCCTCTATGCGTATGGAATATTTGGTTAACTAGAAGTAAAAACAACTTCAACTCCACAAAGGAAAAGGTCAATTTGTCATTCACAACACAACTAGTGACTGAGTTTGCTTACTTATCTTCTTACTCATTCAAAATTAAGAAGAAGCGGGCTACAAAACTACACTGGATTTCACCAAGTGGAAACTTCTTCAAGATAAACACGGATGGAGCTCACACCACTATAGGGGATGGAATTGGGGGAGTGTTCAGAAACTCAGACGTTGCATGGATAAAGGGTTTCTCAGGGATAGTCCCAAGAAACACATCACTGTCAGCGGAACTGCATGCACTACTGCATGGGCTAAAATTAGCAAAGATTTATAACTTAACTCCACTTGTAGTGGAGGTTGATGCAAAGGAAATCATTGATATGCTCGCAATAGGCAACATCTCACATGAAAACATATTAGTTGATTGCAGGTACCTCCTGGACCAACTAGGTAATCCTGTCATCCAACATGCATACAGGGAACAAAATAGGGTGGCAAATAACTTGGCAAAGGCAGGGAAATATTTGGCTAACAACTTAGTACCTACAATTTTTGATCAAGCTCCAAATTTTGTGCACCAAGTATTTGAAGATGACAGACGACTAGCACAGCATCAACGAACTCTTTTTGCAAACAACATGCCCATCACAAATGGTGTTGTGTTTCCTCAATGTAACTTAGCACTAAGCACTAGTACTAGTACTATGGGTAGAACTAATATAGCAGCTTGTAATAGCCACCTGACTAGCATATTTATTGTACACTCCGCTTGAGTAAATGTGTGTGTATATATATATATATATATATATATATATACTGTTCAAATTTTAAAGAAAAAGATCGAGTAGCAATAATTAATTCTTTCGCTTTATCCTTGAAAGTCAATCTAGCTTCCTTCTCACGTCCACTGAATAATTGTTGTTTACTATTGCAATAGGATATGTTTGTTCTCAAAACAAAAGTCATCCCTAGTGGAGAACAGGAAACATGGTTGATCCAATAGTTTATTTGTAATTAATTAACCAATGTGTTTTAGTCGTTAATTGCGTTGTTAAAAAAGGGGGTTAACATTTTTGTTTTTAAGCACAAATGTTTGTTTTGGCTTGTTAATTTTCCACCCAACAGTAGTGATTGGAAACCTAGTCTACTGTGCTATGATTTTGTCGTCCACACATTGATTCTAATGATTGAGTGTTTCTTTGCATATCTCGATTTTCATCAATTCGTATCTCGCATCAATGTCATCTATAATACAACTTTTGACAAATAATGGGGTATTATATTTACACATGTTTTTTAAGGGGCGGAGAAGTGTACGCCAATCCAAGAATTTCAAGAGGGTCCTGTTTGACCAAAAACATAGAATTCTGTTCAAATATTAAAATTTATATAAAAGAGGGTTAATCTTAGCTAACAACAATATTATGGCGTCTTCACGAGCCTATTGCAAACAATTTTTTAAGTATATCAAATATTAAAGTTGTTCCTTGCATCTTTTTCTCATCATGTGGCTTATTTTCTCTACTTGTTTATATTATTGTTTCTTTGTTGGGATGTGGCCGAGGGACAATAGGTGTTTGTTCGAGCGCGGTCGAATATAATCTTTCATTAAATCGTGGCCGAGGGTCAGTGGGTGTTTGTTTGATTGTAATCGAACATAACCTTTCATTAGATCGCGGCCGAAGGCCCGTAGGCATTTGTTCGAGCTAGGTCGAACATAACCTTTCGCTAAATCACGGCCAAGGGCTAGCAGGTGTTTGTTCGAGCTTGGTCGAACATAACCTTTCGTTAGATCGTGGCCAAGGGTTGGTAGGTATTTGTTTGATCGTAATCGAACATAACCTTTTGTTAGATCACGGTCGAGGGCCGATAGGTATTTGTTCGAGCTGGGTAGAATGTAACCTTTCGCTAAATCGTTGTCGAGGGCCGGTAGGTGTTTATTCGAGCTTGATCGAACATAACCTTTCGTTTAATCGCAATCGAGGGCCCGTAGGTGTTTGTTAGAGCTTAGTCGAACATAACCTTAACACGAAAAAGGTGTGCTGATAAACGTAGGTTCTTATTGCTTTGATATTGTTGCTATGGTTACATACTTGGAGAAATTTATAGATTTTTGGGTGTTGGACGGCGTTCCAGACCCAGTCTCATTCTATCTAGTCTCTTCATTGGTGAACCTGGAGAGTATTGAGAGATCGAGCAATGAAATAGTAACCACGACTTTACCTTCGCGTACTTCAATTCAAAGCGTTCCCTCCACCACCTTGTTAAAAACCTCCTTGAGAAAATCCAAATGGGAGAAAACTCAAGTGAGGGAAAAAATAGTACAACTTGGGGGATGCTTTTTCTCTCAGAAGTTGAAGTATTTGAGGTAGCTGATATTCCAGTTGTTTGTAGTAGCTTTCCTTCTATTGTCTCTAGTTGGATTGAACCCTTGTTCGCCTTGGCTGTGATTTTGTATGGACCATTCCAGTTTGTTCCTAGCTTGCCTTCTCGGGGATCTTTGCTCGCTTGATTTTGGCTTTTAGTACGTAGTCCCCGACTTTAAGCGTCCGGACCTTTTCTTTCTTGTTGTAATAACGTTGTGCTTGTTATTTTTGGGCAACCATTCTTATGTAGGCCATGTCTCTTCGTTCATCAATTTCATCGAGTTCCTGCCTTCTACTTTCATCGTTACTCGTGCCATTTTCATGGGAGTACCTTAGGCTGGGTTATTCGACCTCGATCGGTATTACTACCTCAGTGCCATAGATCAAAGAGTAGGGTGTCTCTCTTGTGCTCGTCTTCGAAGTTGTTCGATAGGCCCATAATACTTCTGGTAGCACTTCCGGGCACGGTCCCTTGGCGTCTTATAGCTTTTTCTTCATGATGCTTAGTATAGACTTACTGGAGGATTCTGCTTGGCCGTTACCCGCTGGATGGTATAGAGTTTAGAGTATCCTCTTGATATGCCATTCTCGAACAATTCGACGATTTTCTTTCCTGTGAACTAGGGTCCGTTGTCACAACTGGTTTTCTTGGGTAGGCCAAATCGGCATATGATGTTTCTCCATATAAAGGTGATTACCTCATGTTCCCGTATTTGGGCGAATGCTCCTGCTTCCACTTATTTAGAGAAATAGTCAGTTAAAACCAAAAGGAATCGTACATGGGAACGAATCATTCGGACATGCTTTGTTCAAGTCTGTGAAATCTACACAAACTCGCCATTTCCCATTTTTCTTTTTGACTATTACTACGTTGGCAATCCACCAGGGGTACTTCGACTTCCTGATGGAGTCATTTTCTAACAGTTTTTCCACCTCCTCGCGGGCTACATCATTGATGGCAGAGTAAAATTTACTTGTGACTTGCCTTATCGGGGGGAGGGGTGGAATGGGTCGACGCTTAACTTGTGTGTGGCGATTTCCTTCGGGATGCTCGACATATCTACATGGCTGGAAGTAAACAAATTTGCATTAGCTATTAAGAATTGATTGAATTTACCTAGTTCCTGAAGTTTACAGCCGATATATGACTTCTTGCTATGACCGTTGAGGTCCAATTAAATGGGGTCGAGGTCTTCTATGATCGAACCTGCAGTCTCGATCATGTCGGGATCCATGATGACATCCCCGATTTCTTCTTGCTTCAACCTCGACCCTGTTGATTGCTATGCCTCTTTTTCTTTGTCTTTTTTCTGTTGGATGGTCGTGCTATCCAAGGCAATGCGGTAGCATTCCCAGGACGTGCACTGTTCTCCGCGTATGCTGAATATCCCCGATGGTGTCGGGAACTTAATTACCTGGTATAGGCTGGATGGGATGGCTCTCATGGGGTGTATCCATGGTCGTCCCACTATGGCATTGTACGCAATGGCCTAGTCTATGATGTGGAATATCGTTCTAGAGTCATGTTGCCGGCTAAGACGGGGAGTGTAATTTCCCTGGATGTTCGCCCAACTGCATTATTAAAACCGGTCAGCTTGATGCAGCGACGACACTATCTTATCCTCAAACCTCATTTGGGTAAGGACTCGGGGATGGATAATGCATGCACCGCTTCCATCGTCCACCCTGATATGTTTGACATCAGTATCTAATATGCGTAAAGTAATGATGAGGGCATCATTATGAGGGAAAGTCAAACAGTCAGCATCCGACTCGTCGAAGATGATACTTTCTTCGAGTATGTTGTACCGTTCACAGGTGATATACCGCTTGAGCTTGTGAGTGGTGTGAACTTCACGTTGTTGATAGAGGGGTCGTCGTTCCCTCCGATGATCACGTTGATGGTATAAGCTGGAGATGACGGCTTTGGCGGGCCTTGATGTTCACTTCCTCTGGAGAAGTTTGTCCTCCCCTTATCGCTTAAAAATTCTTTGAGGTGCTCTTGCCGTAACATGTTTACGACTTCCTGTCTGAGGGCGATGCAATCTTCTATTTTGTGCCCGCGTTCCTGGTGGAACTCAGAGAGGGTGTCGAATTTTCTGGTTTTCGGATATGATTTCATCTTTGGCGGACACTTCACCTTTGTTCTGAGTTTCTCAAGAGTGTAGACTGGTTCTGTCGGGGACACAAAAAAATTATGAGCAGATAATAAAGGAGGCATACCTCTTTCGTTTCGATGAGTCCCTGTCTTTGGTCTGCTTGGGCCTTCTTCATAGTGAAGGGAAAGTGTGGCGGCCGCTCTGACTTATGGTTGGTGTTGTTCCCTGTTAGGTCGCAGAATCAAGTGATCTCTTCTGGTACTGTCTCTTAGTTCTTTTTTGGAATCGGCTTGTACCGAGGTTAGCCAATGAGTTGGTCCGTTGAGATCATTCTCATCTTCTCGGACCTCGGCACAATAAGCATTGTGGATTTCATCCCAAGTGGTTGGAGGATACTTCACCAATCAGCTCAACAGTTTTCTAGTTGCTCTTGAACCTTCTCTACTCAGCCCGTTCTAAAAAGCTGCGACAACCATCCCTTTGGATTCGTTTGGCAGAGTCATTCTTACTCTGTTGAACCGGGCGAGGAAGTCCCTTAGTCCCTCTCCCAAGGACGGATTAATATAAAATATGTCATTTACTCTCGCCTCAACCTTCTTGGCTCTGGCATGAACGATTATGAACTTATCGGCCATTTCTTCGAAAGTTTCTATGGAGCGGGCCGGTAGCTGCGAATACCATGTTAATGCCTCTCCCATGAGGGTTTCGCCTAACTTCTTCAGCAAAGTGGAGGACACGTGTTCCTTGGCGAGGTAGTTTCCTTTCACGGCGGTGACGTAGTGAGTCACATGATTTTCAGGATCGATCGTTCCGTCGTATATCCTGAGGTAGGGCGATATTTTAAAGGTCTTTGGTATGGCATGCGGGGCTGCATTATCGCTGTACAAATGCTCTACGAATCTTCCGCGTCCCCTTTTTTGCAGCAGCTTAGGAGTGTCCCGTATCTTGTCAACTTGTTCTTGGTGTTCTTTCATCTGGTCCCCGACTGTCTTGTTCCTATTCTCTATTTCTTCCATCCTCTTTAGAATAGCAGCAAGGACGTTGTGACCTATACTATCTGTAACGTTATGAGTTATACCTATTGTTGGAGGGAGGTGTTAGTTGCACTGCTCGTCTGTTTGGTGTATCGTGCAGGCCTTTGCGGTTTCTGCAGTCACGCCTGGAGCAGGTTTTGTTGAGGATGCTTGCTAGCGTGTCGGTCAGCCATTCCTCGAGGAGTATTTTCACAGCTGGGGGCGTCCCCTCTTTTGTATACGCGAAGGCCCCTTTTCCGTTGGGTTTTGTTATGCTGCAGTGCGGGGGTGATGACCTCTATCGCCTAGGGGATGCGTTGGGCATCGTGTCTTCGCATACTATTTTGCAACTTTCGTTGATGATATTCATAAGGTTGGTTGGGTAGTCACTTGTTATTTTTGCCATGTCTCCTTGGTTACCTGCCATGTAGGGTTTTGTTTACACAAAGAAAGGAATCTTGGGATTTTTTGATGTTTGTGACTTGCGTTAATTGTAGATCTGGAAGAAACTAAAAATTTAACTAGGAAATCTCCACAGACAGCGCCAAATTGTTTGACCAAATATATAGATCTTCGGTTCAAATAATTAAATTTATATAAATGAGGATTAATTTTAGCTAACAATTATATCCCTAAGATGGAGTTCTTGAAAAAGCAACAAACACTATGTAGATATAGTCGGACAATAGCGGTAACATGCAATAAATATCCCAAGAAATCAAAGGCAATAATATATCATTCAATATCAATGAATAACAATAAATGAAATTTAAGTAAATAGAATGAATGAGTCACCCAAGAAGGATGGAATAAGTGAATGTTCTTTCCGACAATGATAAATGATGGACAACCCCTTGAATATTTGAGTTATTCTCGGATCTAGTGGAAAAATATTGACAAGAATCTCGGCGAAAAGATGTTGTTTGTATCTTGAGATCGGATCCTCTTTCTCAAGTCAAAGTGTATTTTTACAAATAAATATCACGTGTCCCCTAAGAAACCCTAATAGTACAAGTGCAGAGAATATTCTAGTGAATATTCTCTTTAATATCCTATCTTGAAACTAGCCGTTATAACTCTGTCAAAAATACTCGACCTCGACCTCGGCCTCGATCCTTGTTGACGCCTCGATTTCGGCCCTTGTTGCCTCTTTGACCATAGACTTCGCCGCTTCTTAGGCCATTTCGACAAACGACGACTTGAGAACTCTTCTCCTAGTACTATCTTGGCTTAAATATTCTAAAGATAGATTTTGACCCATACAGGTCCTATCCCAAAAATAAAAATAAGAAATTCACCTTTATACTACAATAATAACAATATACTATGTGTATTCTCACAAATGTAATATGGGAAAAATAAAATGTATGCACATCTTACCCCTATCTTTGAAAGTAAAAAGATTGTTTTTGATAGACCTTCGACTCTATACATAAAAAGAAAAAAGAAAGAAGAAAATAAAATAAAATAGAAGAACATGATTACCTTGTTTAAACTTCCAACATTTTTGTTTAATAGCAACGATATCTGTCAATATGTGCACTCCTTGATTATTCAATTGAGCACCTCCTGTTTCCCACAAGCATGGGCGAACTTAGTGTCTAAAAGAGGGTCAATAGTTCACCCTTTGTTGAAAATTTACATAGCGTACATAAATAAAATAATATTAGGTTTTAGAAGTATATAACATTTACTGAATACTCTTTATCGAAAAACTTTTTTATTTCTTTCACGTTGAATACTCACGGGGAAATTCCTAGTTTCGTTATTGCCGATAGGCATTTCAAGCATTTATTTTCGAACTTGAACTAAAATATTGTTTAAACAACTTTTTCAGTTAATTTGTATTGACATGATTGAAATTTGAAAACTCTTATTGACACGGAACGAAAAGGGAAAGGAGATGGATTGAAATTTGAGGCATAATGGGTAAAGTACGTACGTTTATGATTCGTCATGTCGATTTTTCTAAAAATGGATGAGCCTACAATTTCCATTGGGATTAGCCGTAGACTCAAACAAAGGCGTTTTCCTTCCGTCAATCAACATGTGTGCCAATTTCAAAATTGTGAGGCCCCTGGGATCCATGCAATGCACAGAGCCATGATGTATTATTCCATTCTTTCTTTTCACATTGGCTTGCTTGCCGCACATTAAGCAAGATTCAAGAATAGAGTTTAGGTTATGCGATGATGTCAAAAATCATATATACTATCAGTGTATAGAAAACTTAAATCCTACAGAATGAGATCCAGTTTAGATATAATTTTTTTTTTTTTGGGGTGAGGTGGAGGTTCCTTAATGGACCATTTTCATGTACATGTATAAATACTACTACTATAGTAAGTAGTAAGTAATAATAATTTTCAAAGGAAAAGGATAATATATGGAAGAAAAAGGAAGCACCCGTGAAGAAAGAGTGTGATTAGAAACAAACAAAAAAGAAAGGCAAGCCCGAAAAGCAAGAGAAAACAGAAAGCAAAGAAACTACGTACGCCATAATAAGAATCATAAACTTCGTTTCTAACTTGTAATATATGTTCTACAGACTACAAACGCAAGTACTTTGTACTCTTCCAATTAAGAAACTAACAACCAAAAAGCCATAATAACACAAGAAAAAAGAAAGTGATGAAACTCAAAACTGAAAGTTATTATAATAATAAGACTGCTGTTGGATGGGGGTATGGCCTTCCTCCCACTGAACAAACACTTTTTTTTTTTTTTTTATCTTTTTCAATATGTCAAAGTTCCTTTTTCCTACGCTATCTAAGGGGAAAGTGCATTTAAGAAAAAAATGACTTTTATTTCAAAACCAATTTATTTGTTTCATGTGTAAACTGTATTAGTTAAAAGATATTTTCTTCTCAATTTTATTTTTGAATGAAACCTATATATGCTGATAAAAAAAGACTTTTACAATATAACATATTAGTAGTTTTTATTATTATTAATATCTAAAAATTTAACTCTTTTATTTTTTAAAGAAAGAAAAGAAGGAAAAGGAGATTCGAGGAATTGAGGGAGAAAAACGGAGGGATAATCAACATCAAATTACACTGTTTAGCTCGATAATTTAAAAAGTATATATATATATATATATTATATAATGATATTCCTTAACTTCGTGATAAATTTATTTTGTTATATTTTAATTTTTTTTAATAAAAATCTTGATTCCGCTACGGCAAAAAGAGTTCCTCGTTTCCCGTTACAGTGCTGGGCTGATCCAGAATGACCCATCATTCATTGCCAGCTCTTTCCCATTTATTTTCCTCTCTGTTTCTGTTTCTGTTTCTGTTTCTATGACCCCACTGCCACTCTTTCCCTTCAAATTTCAAACTTATAAATGCAACCCAGTAAAACGAAAAAAGATTCAACTGCATTTCTCTATTTCCACTCCCATTTTTATATATTTTTACCTGCCTCAAAGATGTGTTCAGTATTTAAATTTCAATATTTCAACTTCTATGAAGCTACTGGTAAACTCCTTGCACTTTAAAATAATAGGTTCAACTGTTACATATATATAAATGGACAGATGTAGTGTGTTATCAACGGGTTCCAAATTCATAATTTATGACGCGAAGTTATTAAATTTACAAAAATAGTTGATACAAATTCATAACTTTAAAAATATAATGAATAATGTTAAAATCTTTAAAATTTAAATTCTGAATCCACCTTTACGTATATATTTTGGGTCAAAATTGTTGAGTTCAGTTAAATATATTATTTAATTGTCGCAATGCCATTGACTTACTTCAACTGGTACATATGTTTTTGGAGTGAGTTTGTGAGATGAGAATATTATTACTCCATAAGCTTTTAACCTGTGGAGTGAAAATAGCAATTTGAGTAATTTTGTCAAAACGTAAAAAAAAAAAAAATATATATATATATACTTATAGTATTATATGCTGTCCCTAAGCCTCAAAGTCTACTCCTCGGCGTATCTGACAAATTTTACAATCCTCGATAAGATACTACAAAGCAAACTCTGTATATACACATGATAAAACCACAACCCAACAAACCAATTTATACGCATTTTCTTTCTTTCCAATTCCAAAATAACGCCTCATTTCATGCCTTAATTTCTTCCCGCTTTCTTTTTTCTTCCGTTTCTCTTTCATTCCTAAATCTTCTCCTCATTTCACTTTCCTTTCTCATAATCAATGGCTTCTTCTTCTACCAATAATCCTAACGGGTCCGACCCAAATTCATCAACACCCACTACAACTTTCGTTCAAGCTGACCCGTCAAATTTCCGGGCCGTTGTTCAAAGACTCACCGGCGCAACCCAAGACTCGTGCTTTGTTAAGCTCCCTGTTACTGGGTCGGGACCAGCTGGGCCACCTCGGCGACCGGCGTTTAAGCTGCACGAGCGGAGGCAAATGAGTGCACGAAAGCTCGAGATCATGCTCAACAATGGAGGTTGTAATGGGCCGCCTGTGGGCTTCAGTATCGGCCCACTTTTATCACCTTCTTCTTCTACTAGGAAGAGAAGCTTTTTGGCTTCGCCGGTTTCACCACTAGAAATGCTGACACGTGGCAGCCCAAGAACTCCGAGATCACCTATGGAGGAAGAAGAAAAAGCCATTGCTGAAAAAGGATTTTATTTGCATCCAAGTCCACTTACTACTCCTAGAGGCTCTGAACCTCCTGAACTCTTGCCTTTGTTTCCACTTCAGTCCCCAACTGCTAGAAATGATTCATCATCTTCTTATTGATTAATTAATGCTGTCTTCTTGTGTCATTTATAAATATTTAATAGTATATAAAACAAATTAATTATGAACCTGATTGTCTTGTACTAATGCTGGTGTTGTGTAGAATTAATTATTGATTAATTAATGCTGTCTTCTCGTGCTAATGCTGGTGTTGTTAGAATTAATGTGAAATTTGATGTGTCTTTGAGATGCCATGTAATATTTGTGTCTCACTCTCTTTTTAACAATGCATTAATTGTATCTTAATTTTTAACTTTTCTATTGTGCTAGCAGAATATTACAGTAGTATCTTTTACCAATGAATATTCCTTCTCGGTCCTCCATTTAATATATACTGTTTATTTTCTTTCTTTTTTCATTTTCCTTTTGGATGGTTTGGTGTCATTTTTTCAGGTGGATCTTGATAGATTTTGTGAATCTAATTGAAGTCATTGTTTATGACAAATTAAACTACGCATACATATTAAAAACTGTTTAAAACATTTATGTATTATGAAATCACATATGTTGAACCTGATTTTTTCAAAGTTGAAGCACTCGGGTTGGGTGATGTATACAGTATTCTTTTTTGCATTATTGGTTACACATTTGAAGAAAGGCCAGTGAAGCAATGATAATTATTTTGCCTGTTTGGGATAAAGCTTATCCAATGTCTCAACGCTGGTGAAACTACAGAATTTAGTGAATCATGTTTTATCAAATTATTAGTTTATTACTACTGTAAGCTGGTGTCGTAATTAACAACATAGCTAGTGCCCGAAAAAGTTATTGCCTTCCTTTTTTTTATTGTAAATATAAACAATAATAACAATAACAACAGATCCCGTAGTATAGAGAGGGTTGAGTGTACGCAGACTTTACCCTAACTTATGAAGATAGAGACTGTTTTCGATAAGCCCTTGGCTCAAATAAAAAAAGAAAAAGAAGAAATAACAATTGTGATTTTAAATATAAACAGTTGTAAGACAGAAGAGAAATCAGCAAATGTGTTATACTTGTTTATGGTCAGGCCAACGGCTATGATCCGTGCTTTGCATTCAATGAGCTGCTTTCTCCCTGAAGCTTCTGAAAATTTATTGCAAAATCTCCTCATTACACTTGATTCTAGGTTTTTAAATTTATTACACTTGAGTACATTACAAATTCAAAATGCAATAGGAAGTACAGATAGAGTCGCCCAAATTTAATTTTCTGCATACCGTTTCAAATTTTAAGTTGTCAACTTGTTCATTAAGTAGCAAACATAGCTGCACGAAACATAAATTGGCAAAATGAATGATCATGCAACTGTGTTCAGAGTGGCAGCCTTGTGTGAAGACGATTGTTTCATAGTGGGTAAATAAGTGAACTCATTGCATTCGACTATGTTATTTTTAAATATACTAGCTTTAGTGTACGTATGTCGCACGTACTTTGTTGTGTTTATTAATAAAAAATTATATAAAATTTAGAATAAGAATGAATTATGTGTATTTAGCAATTGATGTCGAGATAAATCATACAACATTTATTTAAATTTAAAAATAAATATTACATTAACAAAATAGTTAAATGCAGAGTTATTGAAATGTATTTTAGAGGGCAAATAAATATAGAAAATTGTAAATATGAAAAAGAATTAGGTTACGTGTTTTACTCGTGTACATATATCAATAATTATTAAATTTAATACTATATAAACATTACTAAATCATGTATATTTGAATTCAATTGTGGATTGTCTTTTTGAAAGTTGTTCTAGAATTGATATTAGGTTGTGTAAATAGTGCATATACATTTTTATACATAAATTCTTAGACTTAACGGTATAATTTAAATGGGAATCTACAACCTTTATGTAAATCATACCCAAACTAATGTAAAACAAAAAAAAAAAACTATAGGCGTAAGAAACCTAACGAAAACAAATTAATTATGGGAAAATTTTACATAAGAATAATTGAGCTCCCTACTTTTCAATTTTATATAGTCCATATTTCAATTTACAACCAACTAATCCAAAAATAATAGGCTAAGATTCAACATTCAACTCCAATAGATTCTCGAAATTACTATTTAATTTTTTAAAAAGATTGCTCGAGCTTTTAAGTTAATAATTGTGACTCATATATTAGTTCAACAAACCAAATCTATTTGGATGGTGAAAATTAGGTTTTTAACAAGCTTAAATATGTGCATTTTTAAATTTCGAATTGATTTTGTGAGAAATTTGTTGTGGGCGTTATTTAGACTTGTTAAAAATAGTATAAGGAGATTGTATATAAAATTTGAAGTCACTTAATGGAGATTTGAACTGATTTTGAACAAGAATTGCAACTGAAAATCGTGGAAGAAGTTAGTCTATAGACGCTTGTATAAAGGTGTATAAAAGTATATAAAATGTGTTTATACACTCTTTTATACTATTATACAAGATTATACAAAAATCTGACTTCGTCTTCTTCCTTGCGTCTCTTCTAAAATTTAACTCAAATTTTGCTCAAATCTACTCCAAATCACTTCAAATTCAAATTTTAAACTCCTTTTGATATTTTCAATCAATTGAATTAATACCCAATCCATACAACTAACAAACTCAAAAAATCCTATTTTTCAAAGCAAAGCTTTGAATGGCCTTTAGTGGTAGACTACTACTCTTCAATTTTCTTACATTGGAATTAGGTGATACATGGAGAGAAGCAGTAATGGCGGACGACTCCTTGAAGCATATGTAGAAGATGTGAGAAGAAGAGAGAGTGAAAGTAATAGTTGCAAGAACGCAAATTTAACTCCATAGCCTTTAGAAGCAATGGTTATAAGAACAAAGATTTTGAATTTACTAGTACTTTCAAAATATGCACAATATGGGTTAGGTCGGATAAAATTTAAAAACATGAGCCATTTTGTGAAGTCACGTGTATTTTATGAAGTAAATAAGGAAAACCATTATTTAAGTAAATTCTTACTCGGTTTTAAATTCCTAAATGTTAGGAACTTTTACATAGTTCAAATAAGGAAGAATTTAATAATCAAAATTTTTGTTGATTTTAAAATAACAAATATTAGGAAAATAAATTAATTACAATTTTGTCCAATAAAAAATCTACTTGTAAGGGATAAAAAAGGCAAACGAACTTCATTAAGGACCTTCGTACTTTTAATATAGTATAGATAGATAAGTATAGTGAGGTCACACAAACTAATTTAAAATTTAAAATTTATTCAGAATAGTAATATCTCTGAGTAAAAACTTACCCGCAACCATCATTTAAATTATCAAATTTGTGAATGCAAGACATATGTCGCTCTATCATTTTATTATAGTATTACTTACTGTAGCAGCTTCAGATATTGTAAACTAAGGTAAATGATTGGTTTGAGGTTTCTCCTGCTATTTCACTTTTTCTTTTTAGTTCGAGTTGAATCATGAATGTAGGAGAAGTGCATAGTTAGTCACTAATTAAAGAGTCTTTACTCTTTAGCTACTGTTTAAAATGTATTTACTCTTTAGTCAGTTCTTAATAAGTTTTTACTCGCCGGAGGAAAATACCCATGTGCTAAAATATTAATGACATGATGTCCTTAACTTCATGAATGCTGTCTAAATATTAAGGACAAACTGCCCTCTATTTGCAACCTTTTGTTGTTAAACTTTAGGACATCATGTCCTTAACTTCATATGTGCAGTGTAAATATTAAGGACACGACGTCCTTAATTTCATGTGTGCAGTGTAAATATTAAGAACATAATGCCCTTAACTTGTATTTGCACCTTCGATTGTTAAACTTTTGGACGTCATGTCCTTAACTTCATATGTTTATGTAAATGTTAAGGACATGGTGTCCTTAACTTTATGTGTGCAGTGTAAATATTAAGGGCATAATGTCCTCAACTTTATGAGTATTGTGTATAAAATTAAGGACATTATGTCCTTAACTTCATGAATGTTGTGTAAATATTAAGGACAAAGTGTCCTGTATTTACACTTTCCATTGTTAAACTTTAGGGTATCATGCCCCTTACTTCATATGTGCAGTGTAAATGTTAAGGACATGGCGTCCTTAACTTCATGTGTTCAGTGTAATACTAATGACATGAACATCATGTCCTTAATATTTACACAACACTCATGAAGAAAGGATAAAAACATCTTTTCGTATTACTTTTAATAGAGTAGTGGCTATTTTTGCTCAACATTAAAAATAATGGATAAAAACTAAATACCATTTTAAAAAGTTGTTATCCCACATCGTTTTTACTTGAATGTATAGTCAGTGTCGTCCCAAGGATGAAGCTGCTAAAGCAGCTGCTTTAGGCCTCATTATTTTTGGGGCCCAAGTTTTCCTAATAGGTTACATATTAAATTTATTTTAAAAGAATATTGTCACGACCCAAATTCTCCCTTCGTGAGTTGTCCTGACGTCACGTAATCTCTACGACTAGGTAAGCCTAACACTTGTGGAAATAAAGAGAAAGCATGAACATTAACAATAAACAACAACAATAATCTAAATAAGTAACTGAATGTCGCTCGGCATATACAACTATCAACTTCCGAAATGTACAAAGCACTTCCAAGACCCGGAACATTGTAAGTCACGAGCTGCTAAGAAGTCTTAATTGTTCTATACATCATTTTCTATAGAAATAAAGGAAGAATTAACATATGGGGAATATAGGGGGACACCGAGGTCTGTGGGCGCGGACAGATGTACCTTGAAGTCTCCGACAGCAGCTACTGCAACTAGTAACGAGGCTGATGAGATGAACCTGGATGTACACACGAAAAATATGTGCAGGAAAGGGCATGAGTGCAGCACGATGGTACCCACTAAATACTAAGCCTAACCTCAGTCGAGTAGTGACTAGGTCAGGTCAGGGCCCTACTGGTATATATAATAATAAAGCAAGCCCAGAATGATATATCACAATAAAATAAAGACTGAAATTTAACAAGGAAGAATGCATAGAAGGTAACAACTCAGTACACAACAATTCAACAGGGGTTCTCCCGAGATATCGTCTCGTAGTCCCAAACGTAAATGTGCAGGGGGATCTCCCGGAATACCGTTCCATAGTCCCAAAGTAAATACGCAAGACATGGGGATCTCCCGGAGTACCGTTCCATAGTCCCAAAGTAAATATGCAAAACAAGGAGATCTCCCGGAATATCATTTCGTAGTCCCAAAGTAAATATGCAGCCCAAACAATAGAATTCGATAATTACAAACATGCTGCACATAGTTCAGATAAACAGTTAAGGCAAGTAGGCATGCTATTCTAGTATAACATCGTACTGCACATGTTGCTAAGATTCAAATCAGAAGGAAAACAAGATATTACTTAGTAGAAGTCAGGTTTTTACAACAATTAGCCCGTGTACGTACTCGTCACGTCACGTACACGGCGCTCATATATTTAACAGTACGAATCCTAAGGGGAGTTCCCTCACATAAGGTTAGGCAAGCCATTTACCTCGAACCAAGCCCGAATCAATCTGAAACAACGCTCTTTTCACGAAAATATGACTCCGAATGGCCCAAATCTAGCCAAAATCAATTATATAACATACATACAACTACAAGGAACTAATCTAGCTACTGAAATCAAAGCTAAAGCAAGAAATTATAAATTTACCCCAAAAGCCTCCCCGGGCCCACGTCTCGAAATCGGATAAAAGTCATAAATTATGAACACCCATTCACTCACGAGTCTAACCATACCAAATTTACTCAAACCCGACACCAAAATCTCAATAAAAATCCCAAAATTCGGCCTAAGGACTTTTCTCAAAATTTTCCCAAATTTCCACCCCAAATCACTAATTTAATAATGAAATTAAGGACATAATCATGAGAATTAACCAAAACTAGGTAAGAATCACTTACCCCAAATACCCGCTCAAGAATCTCTCGACAAATCGCCTTTTACCGAGCTCCCAATTCAATTTTGCGATATGAACTCAAAACCCTCATTTTTGAATCTTTTATTCCGCCCAGGTACGCATCCTTCGCGAACGCGGAAGCACCCTCGCGTTCGCGAAGCACAAATTGCCTCAGACCAAAATCCCCTTCTACACGAACGCGATCAACCACTCGTGAACGCGAACCTTTACTGACCACTCTTATCGCAATCGCGACCATACCTCCACATACGCGTAGACCAAATGAATGGGTCCCCAGTTGCCTCTTCTCTTATTCGCGAATGCGTTCTCCAACTCGCGTTCGTGATGCATTTTATTCCCAAACCTTCGCGAGCGCGTCTGTTTTTGCGCGAATGCGAAGAAAAAATCCTCCTCAACCTCTAGGTACACTTCGCGAACGCGAGACCTGCCTCACGAGCGTGAAAGAGGAAACCAGCAACATAAAAAACCAGAAGATATCAACTATTACTGAAAGGCCAATAATGATCTGTTAACCACCCGTAACTCACCCGAGGCCCTGGGGACCTCAACCAAACCTACCAACAAGTCCCAAAATATCATACGAACTTAGTCGAACCCTCAAATCACCTCAAACAACATCAAAAAGGAGAATTACACACGAATTCAAGTCTAATGAACTTTGATACACAAGTCAAGAATGACACCATGAACCTGCTCCAACTTCTGAAAATCCAATATGACCCCGATATCAAAACTTCCAATGCCGGCCAAAATCGCCAAAATTTCAACTTTCGCCAATTCAAGCCTAATTCTACTACAGACCTAAAATCATATTCCGGAAGCGCTCCAATGTCCAAAATCACCTAATGGAACTAACAGAACCATCAAAATTCAAATCTGAGGTCGTTTACGCACAAGTCGACATATGGTCGACTTTTCCAACTTAAACTTCTGATTAAGAGACTAAATGTCTCAATTCACTCCAAAATCACTCCGGACCCAAACTAACCAATCCGGTAAAATATAACACAGTTGTAAAGCATAAAAAAGCAGAAATAGGAAAATCAGGGCTATAAATTCTTGAAATGACCGATCGGGTCGTTACAAATATTTAGCATTTTAAATTAGAAAGTACAACATTTTTTAGTAAAAAAAAGTAAGATTAAACTGTTGATAAAATTACGAAAAAAATATCTTTTTGGAAATCACTCTCTAGACCAACAATTAAGAAAGAATTCAATTATTAATTCATAAATCAAAAAAATATTGAAACTTTAATACAATCTCACAATGTGCCCTTGATAATTTTAGCAAATAATAAAAACCTTAAATTAGAAAGTATATCTCAAGAGAAATTAAGTGAATTAGATAAAATTATTAATAACTTTGCAGAAGAATAACTAGAAAAATCGAATTTAAATGAAATTATATATGATTCTTTTTTATTTTAAATAAAGAAAGTAAGGCCTCTCAATGAAATGTTGCTTTACGTCTCCATGTTTATTGAGCCGCCCCTGTGTATAGTTATTATATTGAGTAACAAGAAAGTTGGATTTTCTTATTAAATCTTTTTTTCTTAGATTAAGACCGTGAATATGAGCAATACTGTCGCCTACTTGAATTACGGTATCGGTACTTATAATCTTTACTTCTCTATTATATTGTTCAATACATTCACGTATAATATTATTAATTTCGTCATCTCGATAGTTACCATGATTCTTTCTTTATTATTTTTTGAAAGAAAAAAGTAATACATATAATAGAAAAGCTAATCAGTTATTTTTTTCATTATTTCTAACAATGATATATAAATGTAACTTGTTATTCAAAGTTTCAAACAACTTTTTTGAGTTCCTAGAGGTCGAACTTGATTAATTGAATTTGAACTTCCACATTAAATCAAGCATGATAATATGTACATTCTTACATAATTTGCAATCTGACCTATATGATCATTTTCTTCTTTATTTGGTGTATATGTATGTATGTGCGTAAGGTTCTTCTTTAAAACGCGTATAGAATAGGGACATTATTTATTTACCGACACGTAAAGACAACGAATTTTTACCTTAGGGAAGACTCTCACAGGTCCTTTTAAACAAAACGTCATCCCAAGTTAGTTGAGAAACTAGTCTTACAAGAAACGGACAATCAATGGTTCGTAAATTCTGCACATAAAGTTCAAATTAAAAAGAAAAACAACAACAAAAAAAATTGCAGATTTTCTAGAATGCACGCGATATATGGTTGCCCGTAAACTTTTATTGATTAATCAGTACATACTCTTACTTTATTGTGTCAATTAATTAATCATGATAAGTTGATATGGTTTGATGCAAAATGCTGGATGCAAGGCGGTGGATGACCCAAAATTTTGTGTAAGGGGGTTTAATCTTAGAAGTACATACTTTAATCGTATAATAGTGGTTGTCAAGTGAGTTCAAATAAAATATTTATATAAAATTTATGTTGTTTTAATCGTAATTTATATATATACACAATATTATTTTTTGGTGAAGCGCGTTCAGTTAAACTCGCTTGCCACCACGTGAGTCTGCTACTGATGCGAAGGATTAATAAGTATCCGACGGTTGACGTTTCAAAATCAAATTTGCCTATGATCAATATTAACTAAAACACCAACTTTAAAAAATTACTCCAAAATCACATTATTTGTATGCCTAGAAGTAGAGCAGTCATACAATTAGCGCACTCGCTTTACTAAAGACATGCATGACTCATATATTTAGTGCCAAAATCCTTGTGGAGCAGAGAACCAAGCTGATTGAGTTTTGTATCAGACTCGATTTTTTCCAATAGATGGCAATAGAAACTCTTTTTCACTCTGTTAGATCTCAAGCGAGACTCCTAAAATCCAGGAATTTCCTGTCAGGTTAGTATTTCATTTCTGTATAATTGCCCCTTCTATATATTTTTGTGACACCTCACGCAAATCTTACATGGACAAAACATTGAAGAGATGCTAGATACATAAGTAAATAAGTTTTAAACCCTAGTAATGCATTTTAAAATCGTACAAGCCTAAGCCTAAAACGGATAATATTACTACTGTTACAATTTTTTAGTGTATACAAGTACATACTCCACTTGATTTCTAGGAATGAAAAGGAAAGCAAGCAACACTCTTCTGTTAATGACCTTGTGAATAACTGTATATTCCAAACTTTTCAGAGATTATGATCCTACGTGCTAAATGGAAACATGGGCCAATTTACCATTCAGCCAATGTGGGCGTATCTATTGCTTTTGACTCGAACCATATGTGTATTTGTAGTTCAAAAAATAAAAAATGTGCCTGCTATCGCTAACAATTAATGAGTATGATGATATTCTATACCCATTGAGATTTGTCTATGAATGGGAATTTGGGAATAGCGTAATTGAGATTCGAGCAGTGCCAGCTTTTGATCAATTGATTTGGTTATCATAAGATAAAAAGAGGTTTACTTAATTATAGCAAGTAAGCAGGCAGGATCTGTGGGTATATGTACAGTTTGTCTTCTACAGATGAAATAATCAAAGATCAAATCATTAACAGCTTGTTTGTCACAGTCTAACCAAATTAATCTGAAAATGAACAATTGCGAAAAGGAATTGGGACAATTTAGGGACAACTTTTTGTTATATTGAAATAAAGTAGAATTGAACTACAAGCTAAAGAAAAGAGAACTAGAAAACTAAATGAAATAGTAAATCTCCATGACGGAACTCTGTCGCGCCCCCTCTTTCCTCGCGGATATCGTGTTTATGACATTTGGTTGAGACAACTTTTTCCTTTTGGGAAAGGGGTTTGTGTTTTTGAGAGTCGCCACCTAACGATTTTTTAAAAGGTGCGTTAGGACACCAAATGAGTTCATTTACAACTACGTTATTAACCAGAGATAGGCTAAGGGCTTGAAATTATCCTAAGANGTGTGGTTCCCGGCCAAACAGCTTTTGTGAATTTGTACGACTTTTCAAACAAACAAATAAAGGCTCAAATAAGAGGGGATTTAAGTCTTAAGCATGCAAATGTTTGAAAATAGTAAAGAAGGTTAGATTTTGAAAGGATTACGATCTAAGCATATAAAGGGTACCTAGGTTTATAATAATATGGATCAGATCAGTACAATACCCGGTAATCACTTCTCAAAGAGGGGCTACACGTGGTATTAGCATACTGGTCATCATATCCATATCTACCCTTTCCCATCCCGTAAAGGTAATTAGAGCGAGTGTGGTCAACGACCTCTATTGCATGCCATTACCCATCCCTTTCTATCAGTCCCGGAGGAATTTAGGACTTCTATCCTATAAGGGAGGTGCTAGGCAGACCCTCAGGTTTAAAGGCAAAACACCAAGCGACAAACAAGAAACATATAGGACTGCAATTAAGGGGGATAAACATACAAACACGGAAAAGGCTCATGTACCTCCATACATAGTACACATAAACAACATGACTCATACACAGTTAAGGTCCAGATTCAGGTTCTGATCCTAAGCATGGTATCTAAGAGATAACACAAAGGCAGATTTATTGCATAACTCAGAGAGGAAGTCTTAATTAGACTTGCCTACTTGTTTTAAGCATGCTGACAGTTGAAAACTAATCACAAAGGACAGTTCTGGTTTTATTTCTTTAACTGATTTCCTAAGGCTTGACTAGGTGTAAAATAACATGCAGCAGTAGTTAGACTAGGTGTTGTTGAGCGAGTATGAATGAAATCCTAAAACATGGTGTCTAATGCACAGGTAGGGATGCAGAATGATGCATATGCAGAGCTCTAAGCAGGATTTCTAAATACTCACAGCATTATGCACGATTTCAGAATATGCAAGAGTACATTTTATTTGTGTTATCCTAGGGACGGGATTTCTAAGTGTACATGGCAACGTAGAGCATGATTGTAAAGTACTGGTTATTAACATATTTTAACGCAGGATTTTCTAAGTGATATGATAGTGAGATGGACATGCCGAAAACAGTAAGTGTATAATGCACACGCAAGTGTACGTGGTCGACAAGTAATATAGGATTTTAAGTCCAGATATCGTA
>ML336543.1:0-12004 GCA_005239505.1 Nicotiana paniculata | reverse complement strand
GGGGGTTGTGTATGTGCATTAACTGATCTTATGCTTATTTGGTTGTGGAAAGATTGTGTCCTTTTCAATAAAGCTGTGACTTGGAGGTGTTTGTACATGTTTAGGAGTCTTACTCTGTTGATTTCAGCTACTAGGATGAAGTTATATTAGATTGTTTGTGTGTGTATATACAATATAAAGCTGTGATCTTTTTAATACTTTTCTCGGGGATAATGACTTTATTTATACTCTTTTGTAGGTGAAGTAGATGAAAGAAATGGAAGACGGAGGCAGTGATGAAGATCTAGACCTTACTTAAGAGAATTGAATTGTTGATTGTTGTAGATGCATGTGGCGGTTTCTAGGAATGTTTGTTATCAAAACATTTTAAAATTTTTAACTCTTGAAATATCAAATGTATGTACTTGATAACATTTATCTATGGATTTATTATTAGCTTGTTGGACAATTTGGATTATGAATAGTTTCATTTTGTTATTTATATAAATTTTAGTGTTTTATAGTTTATTGTATATATGTGTAGATCTTTATTTAAACAGGGGAAGTATTTCCAATTCAATTAAATTGTTACAATAGCTAACAGAACCGTTGCCATATGACATGCAAACCATTTAAAAAATAACCTAAAACACGTTGCAATAGGTAGTTCAACCGTTGCAATATCTTAAAGAAATCGTTGCCATTTCTATAATAGATGTAACAGCTTAATAGATACAATTATGGTTAATGATCGTTGCATTTAACGTTATGGTAATGAAAATTAACTGCTGCGGTAGATAAGAATAATTGTTCCAACAGGAAGAGGGAAAACCGTTGCGATAGACTATACTATAGCAACGATTATCTGAATCGTTCCAAAAACCGTTCCATAAGCTCTATGGGCGCGCCAACTTGTGGAACGGGCGCTGAACCGTTGCAATACATCTATGGTAACGGTACACCTATCTGTTGCAATAGTTTTCCATGCGTAGGCATAGGTGAATTTTCTAGTAGTGGTATTTGTGTGCCCAATGTGGATGGGCTTCGTGAGTTGATTCTTGAGGAGGCCCACAGGAAAGTATTCTATTTATCCGGGTGTCACCAAGAAGTATTAGGACTTGCGGCAACATTGTTTGTGGAGGAGGATGAAGAAGGATATAATTGCATATGTAGCTCGATGTCTAAATTGTCAGCATGTATACGAGCATCAGAGGCCTGGTGGTTTGATTTAGAGGTTAGAGATTCCTAAGTGGAAATGGGAGCGTATCACTATGGATTTTGCTGTTGGACTCCCACAGATCAGAAGAAGTTTGACGCAGTATGGGTCATTGTGGACAAGTTGACCAAGCCGACACATTTCATTCCAGTGGCAGTTACCTATTCTTCAAAGTGGTTATCTGAGATCTACATCCGCGAGATCGTTCGTCTTCACGGTGTGCTAGTGTCTATAATTTCTTGTAGAGGTGCGCAGTTCACCTTGCACTTTTGGAGTTAGGCACGCGGGTGGAGTTGAGTACAACATTTCATCCCCAGACGGAGGACAGTCCGAACGCACTATTCAGATATTGGAGGATATGCATCGCGCTTGCATTATGGATTTCAGGGGTTCTTGTGATCAGTTCCTGTCACTTAGAGTTTGCCTACAATAACAACTACCAGTCGAGTATTCATATGGCTCCCTTTGAGGCATTATATGGGAGGTGGTGCCATTTGGTAGTTTGATGGTTCGAGCCGGGGGAAGCTCGATTGTTGGGTACATATTTGGTTCAGGATACCTTGGATAAGGTCAAGCTTATTCAGTATCAACTTGGTACCGCTCAGTCTAGGAAGAAGAGTTATGTCATTCGTATAGTTAGTGATGCCGCATTCATTATTGGAGAGAGGGTATTGTTCCAGGTTTCAACCATGAAGGGTGTGATGAGGTTTGAAAAGAAGGGCAATTTGAGCCCTAGGTATATCGGACCCTTTGATATTCTTGAGAGAGTGAGTGAGGTGGCTACAAGCTCGCATTGCCACTAAGTTTATCAGCAGTCCATCCGGTGTTCCAAATGTCCATGCTCCGAAAGTATCATGGTGATCCGTCCCATGTGTTAAATTTCAGCTCAATCCAATTGGACAAGGATTTGACTTATGAGGAGGAGCCAGTGGATATTCTAGCCCGAAAGTTCCGGCAGTTGAGGTCTAAAAGTTATCATTCAGTTCAAGTGCAGTGGAGAAGTCAGTCGATTGAGGCATCCACGTGAGAGTCCGAGTCGGACATGCGGATTAGATATCCACACCTTTTCACCAGTCCAGGTACCTTTCTAAGTCCGTTCGAAGGTGGAGGTTTGTTTTAGAGGTGGAAATTGTAATGACTTGATAGGTCATTTATAGTTTTATCCTTCATTTATGTGTTCTGAGACCTCAAATAGCTCCGCTTAGCCTTCCTTGATTTGCGGGCGCAATCCATGTCTTTTTTCCGGAAGGGTTTTATGAGAATTGATGAAAATGTGAAATCAGGTCATAAATCTCATTTGAGTTGACCACGATCAAAGTTTTCTGTAAAAGGACCTAGATCAATGTTTTGACTGTCCCGATGGGTCTGTATAGTGATTTGGGACTTGGGCGTATGCCCGGAATCGAATTCGGAAGTCCCTTACTTGAATTAACGCAATTTGTTGAAACTTGCAATTTAAAGGTTTAAAGGATTCATAAGTTTGAACATAGGTTGACGTTGTTGCTACCAGATTGGGATTTGGCTCCAGAAATTGGTATAGGTTCATGTCAGTTCTAAAAAACTTGGTGAAAAACGGAGTTGATTTGACGTGATTCAGACGTCCGGTTGAAAAATTGAAAGTTCTTATGTTTCATAAAAACTTCATTTGTCTTGGTGTCCAATTCGTGGTTCTAGGTGTTATTTTAAAGTTTTGATCGTGTGAGTGAGTCTGTGTGATACTTTTAGACTTCAGTGCATGTATGGTTTGGAGCCCTGTAGGCTCGCTGAGTTTCAGATAGGCTACAGATGATTTGAACATAGGAAAAATGCGGGTTTAGTTTCTGCTGGTTTCTGGTGAATGCTTCTTCGTGATCACGAAGAGTAGTTTGGGACTGGAATGGATTTTCTCATCGCGAACGTGAAGTTTTGGTCGCGAACACGGAGCAATAAGGGGTTTTCCCTTCGCGAATGTGGCCCCTCCATCGCGAACGCGTAGTGTTAGGAGGCGGGGCACGTGAATGGAACTTACTCTACAAGTATGCCAGCTCAGGCTCGCGAATGCGTCAAGTGTCTCGTAAACGTGATGCGCATTTGAAGCCAAGTCATTGTCATGACCCAAACCCAAACCGTCGTGATGGCGCCTATCATGGAACTAGGCAAGACAACTACTCAACCATATAAATCACAACAAAAGCTTTGAGAAATACAGAAGCAGTTATTTTTAAGGGAAAGCTTTTAAAAGCAGAATAAAATTCGCAACTCAATACAAAATCTTTTCCCAAAATCGAGGTGTCATTGAGTACATGAGCATCTATATAGGTATGTGGTCTAATACATCATCTAGAAAATAAACTGAAAACATAAATGAAGATAAGGAGGGAGAGTCAAGGTCTGCGGACGCCAAGCAGCTACCTCGATAGTCTCCGAAGTCCGATCTCCTCAACTCAGCAACCGTTGTGGTCGGAAGCACCTGGATATGCAAATGAGGTGCAGGGTGAAGCGTGAGTACAAACAACTCAATAAGTAACAATTCTAACCTTTGGACTGAAAGTAATGACGGGATCAACCGGTACAGTTCAATATACAAATAATAGCACAAAAACGTAGACATGCTTCCAAGTTCAACAGTTAAACTCAATATTAGCAAGATGAATCAATTCTAAATGATATGAAGAATACAACTTCTCTACTTCTATATGATAATGCTAATGCTAAAGCATATGATGTATGTGATGCACCGTGCTGAAAGCCTCATGTTCTCACTCTCGAAATGTTCAATCATTGAGTAATGTATATGGCCAATCCGGCTCCGGGAAGATCTATCCCGGAATATATATATCAATTGATCATCACTCACTCAGTATTGGGTAGGGCCAATCCAGCCCGTGTGGAAGATCCATCCCCAGGTATAAATGCTCCGGACAAGATCCATGTCCAGGGATGATATCCATCCCTCAATATAAATCAACCGCGCTCACTAGGGATGTGTGCAAACTCTGGAGGGGCTCCTTCATCCCAATCACTATCATTAATTAGTAAAACTCGTTGCAGCGTGCAGACCGGTCCCATAAATGTCACTCATAATCCGGCCCTTGGCCTCACTCAGTCATCAGTCTCTCTAGTCTCTCCCTCACGGGCTCACAATGTCATGAAACTAGCCCGAAAATAATGATATGATGTATCAATGAATAACAATAGAGACTAAGATATGATATGCAATGAATGAATATGATTGAGTACGAAATTTCAATAAAACAATAAGTCACCAGCAAGAAACGACTACTATGGGTCCCACCAGTATCGACATATAGCCTAAACATGATCTTTTGCATGATTGACAGCTTAATTACTTTATCACATGATGAAAATATGGATATCAACAAGATAGATCCACTGTATAGTGCCATAGAATCGACCAGGTCATAATTCTCATGGTGCACAACCGCACACCCGTCACTTGGCTTGTGAGTCACCTCAACACCAATCATGTATCACATACTTCGGGGTTTCGGACCCTCAGAGTCAAATTTAGAAGTGTTACTAACCTCAATCCTAGCAAATCACTACTTTAACATGCCTTTTCCTGGCAAATCGACCTCCAGATGTCCTGAATCTAGCCACAAGTAGTACAATGCAATCAACACGAGCCAAAGGAAACAATTATATAAGGAAATACTAAGTTTTAATAAAAATCCAAAATCGGCTCAAAGCTAGCCCCTGGCCCCACGTCTCGGAATTGGGTAAAAGTCAAAAAATACGAACACCCATTCGACCACGAGTCCACCCATACCAACATTACTCAAATCCGATATCAAAATCGTAATCAAAACCTCAAAAATATAGCATAAGAACTTTTCTTCATTTTCCTCAACTTCCCTCCCCAAATCACAAATTAAATGATGAGATCAAAGGCATAATCATGGAAATTAACCAAAACTAGATAGGAATCACTTACCCCAAACACCCACGTGAAACTCTCTAAAAAAATCGCCTTCTACCGAGCTCCCAAATCAATTTTGTGTTAAGAACTCAAAACCCTTGTTTTAGAAACTTATAATCTGCCCAGTTAAGCCTTCATTACGAACGAAATCATTCTCACGTGATCGCATAGAACAAACCAGACTGCCCATCAAACTTGCCTTACGCGAATGCGGAAACATCCACGCAAATGCGTACCTTAGCCTTATCCAACCTACGTGATCGCGTCCAACCTCACGTGATCGTGAAGCACAAATGCGTGACACCCAATTCCCACTTCATCTCTTCGCGAACACGGCATCGCCCACGTGTTCGCGACTCACAACCTAGATGTACCTACGTGATCGCGGAAGTTCACTCGTGAATGCATAGGGAAAAATCATCACTGCACAAACCATGCCTACACTATCGCGGACCTTCTCTTGAGATCGCGTACAAGGAAACCAGTAACAGAAACAAGCAGTCTTCAGCTAAAATGCTAAGCCCAAAATTGATCTGATAATAATCTAAAGCTTACTCGAGACTCTCGGGACCTCAACTAAAGACACCATAAAATCCCATAACACCGTACGAACTTAGCCGAACCCTTGAATCACATCAAAAACATGAATAACACCCTAATTCAAGCCTATTGAAACTAAGAAATTTCACCTTATACAAACAACGTCGAAACCTATCAAATCACATCTGATTGACCCCAAAATTTGCACACGAGTCACAAATGACATCACGGACCTACTCCAACTTTCGAAATTCCAATCCGACCCCAATATCAAAAAGTCCACCCCCGGTCAAACTATCCAAAAATCCAACTTTCGTCATTTCAAGGCTTATTCAACTACGAACCTCCCAATCACCATCCGTACACGCTCCTAAATCAAAACTCACCCAACAAAGCTAACAGAACCATCAAAACTCCGTTGCGGGGTCGTTTACATATAAGTCAACAGCCGGTAAACCTTTTTAACTTAAGTTCGCAACCTTGATACTAAGTGTCTCAATTCATTCCGAAATCTCTCTGGACCCGAACCGACTAACCCGACAAGTCATATAACAGCTATAACGGACAAAATGAGTAGTAAATGGGGGAACGAGGCTACAACTCTTGAAATAACTGGTCGGGTCGTTACATTCATTTAAACTTCCAAAAATAGGGATTTCACCTATTTTCACCATCTTTTCATTAGATCTCGGCCTAAAGGCGATATGGAAGAGAAATTTCATCACCTTTTCATAGGTTAGTCTACTTAACTTGTTTTTCCCATTTGCATCGACACCCATTTATTTCTAGTTTTGATCTATGTTCTTTTATGGTAGAGAATTAGGGATTTGGGAGGAATTTGGGGGGTGGGGGTTTTGAAAATTTGGAATTTAGACCTCACATTGAGGTCAGACTTCAAAACTAATTACATAATTGGTCACTAGGGTGAATGAGTAATTGGTTTTTGGTCTTAATCTCAGGTTTGACCAAGCGAGCTCGGGGTTGACTTTTGTTAACCTTTTGGAAAAAGTGTAAAGATCTTAACTTTATGTCTTGTAATTGATTTCCCTAGAATTATTTGATGTTTTTGAGTCGATTTTGGTTATATTCGATTGGTTTAGAGGTTGATTTTAGAGGAAAGGCTCCGGTAGAGCTTTTATTTGCTTGCGGCGCGAGGTAAGTATTGGGTCTAACTTTTATTTGAGGGAATAGGAACCCTTGACCTATATGCTATGTGAATTTCATATGTAGCGGCGTATATGCAAGGTGACGAGTGTATGTACGCCGTCAATTACTTATTTCCATGCTTTCCCATATTTCATTAATTATTTTGTTCTATGTCTTAATTGTTACATGCTTTAATTGTTTCCTATGACTTAACTTATGACTTATCATTTATTATTCTCATATTAAAAATATTAGTTTCTTCCATGCTTTCATGATTAGTTGCTACTTGCCTTAATTGTCTTACTTGTACACTTTAAATGTCATATATTTGGCTTGTCTTGTTACTCAATATTAATTGTAGCATTTCTTGATTTGCTACGAGATTCTTTTATGGTTTTGCTTTCTTATTCGTTAATCATAGAGATTCTAGTGATTCAAGTTATTAAATTGAATGCACTTACTAGTTTTATATATGGATCGGTTTGCACACTGCAACAGGTGGAATAAGGAAGGATTGACATTGATATGACGAGATCGGGCTGCACGCCGCAACGAATTTTATATTTGATTTTGGTGTGGCGAAATAAGAGAGGAATATGATATTGATTCTGATTATATGGTGGGATCGGGTTGCGCGCCGCAACGGATTGTACATGTTATTATTGAAATTAATATCGTGAAATAAGGGGGAATTGTGTTTCTACGATAGGATCTAGTTTCCCGCTACGGATGAAATAAGGGAAGATTGTATTTGTCCGATGTGATCGGGTTGTGCGCCGCAACAAATTGTGTGTTTTGTATTCCTTGTTGTATTGTGTTGTCTTCGGTGCTTTCGTACGAGATTCTGAGGATTGGTATTTCTGGTGTTACTGATTTCGCGGATTGAGTTTATTTTCATAATTTAGTTGCCTGACTCTTTCTGCATCTATTTCATGTTATCATTATTATATTACGTTCAGATTATTGTAAGTGACTCGCTTTAGTCTCGTCACTACTTCGTCGAGGTTAGGCTCGACACTTATAGAGTACATGGGGTCGGTTGTACTCATACTACACTTTGCACTTCTTGTGCAGATTTTGGAGTCAGTCCCAGTGGCGGTCAGTAGATTGTGCGGATTCACTATCAGACGGAGACTTGAGGTACATCTGCACGCCGTTTGCAGCCCTAAGTTCCTATCAACCTTATCCTAACAGTTTACTTTCATTTTGACCATTATCTGTATTATTCTAGTCGCTCGTGTGATGGTAACACCAGTTCTGGGATTGTATCTAGATATTGCAGTTATTTTGTCTTTTCTCACTTTATTTCAGTTCTATTTCAGTTATTACAGTTTAATTGGTATCAGTTAATTTGTTTGTTAAAAATGGCTAAAAATTATTCTAACATTGGCTTGCCTAGCAAGTGAAATGTTATGCGTCGTCACGGTCCCAAAGGTGGGGATTCTGGGTCGTGAAGTGCTTTTCAATTAATTAGCCAAATACAAATTGCTTCTCACCAAAAGTACTTTTGAGAAAAGCATTTTTGCAAAAAAGCATTTCTCAAAATAAGCTGTTTTTTCCAGCTTGGCCAAACAGGTTATAAATATTGTAACTGGCAATATTTTGGTGTATTTGGTATTCAAAAAGTGATAATAAACACTTTTATACTAAAATGACTAAAGTATTATTAAAGCTTTTACAATAAATAAATAAATTTAAAAGCATCATTATATGAAAAAGGACGAATGGTGGAAATAAATTGAGTTGGTATTAGGTCTTTTGTTTGGGGAAAGTTATTCAAGCAAAAGTTGGTCGATTAAAATCAATTTCATTCGCTAGTCAAAAAGGAAGAGTAAAACATCATACTTCTAATTAATCTTTATTTTACTAACTCTATAAATATTAATATTGTTTTCTTTTATAGGTATCACACATATAGTAAAGTTAAGCAAGAACTGGGAGCATAATAGCAAGGCATTTTGTGACCAATTTCTGTGAATTTTAAATGTACGAATCTGAAGCTACATGAACCACATTGAAGAACATGTTCCATGTGTCTGTCTTTAATTCTAGTTCAATTGTAGTAAGAGCTTTTGAGTTGTACCTTTCCGCTTTCTCTAGAAGAAAATTATAATAGGTACATGAGTTGTATCTTTCAAATTAGAGCTAGTTTGAAGTAGTCGCAACAGCCTATGGTGTGTTGGTACAAGGGTTAGAGTTAATCATTAGGTTTGAAAGAGTTTGTAAATATTGTCGTTGGCTCAAAGTTGTAGAGAAGGATTTGGGAAAATCCTACTAGGAAGTAGGTAGTGATTTTTTTACCTTTTTAGCTGGGTGTTTTCCACGTAAAATACTTGTGTTCTTTACTTTCTACATTACTTATTCTATATTTTAGTGCATGCAAAAAATTGAACACTATACAAATACCCCATCTTGTATGGTATTGAAGTATAAAACAAGAAATGGTATAAGAGCAGGTTATCCTTGAAGAGGCTAACACCACCGTAGACATGTAATTTTTGACCCTCCCCGAAATTTTGCCCATATTAGCGTTTTAATATTTAGTTTAGGTCTAATATCGCTATTTTAACTAGTTTTTACTTTATTTTATCACAAAAACTAAAATTATAAAAAAAATAGATTCACTTTGTAGTCATCTATTTTATTATGATTTTTATTTTTTATATAATCTGTTAAAAATACCAAAAAAGAAAAATATAGTTTCAACTTTAATTCTTAGTTTTATTTTTAAATATAATAATTTATTAAAGTCAATTAAAAATAAATTTTACATATTTATAAATACATTATATCATTGTAGTCTTTTTAGCCTAAATTTAAAACTTAACAAAATATGAACCAAGCCCATGATTCCGAAGCTCATACTCTCTTAACCTAAAAAGCAGCTTCCGTCGGACCTCCTCCCTCCTCTCACGCCAAACTCCATGGGATTTCTCTCATTTTGAGAGACAAAGAAGAGACCCAACATCAGCTCCCCCTCCTTCACCACCCTTCTTCATCTTCTCCAAACACACCCTAATCACCCCAAGACCACCATAGAACATCCATCCATGAACACCATTAAAGCAGCCAAATCATCACCCGAAGTCATCGCCTGAAACTCGACAGAACCCAGTCAATAACGCAGCTGAAGCTCGTCCCAAAAACCATCGTAGCTTTAGCCATAAAACCTCGTCCAACAGCCATGAAAGTGCGGACCTCCACTAAACCACCTCAAACCGTAAGCCTCAAACAGCCCAACAAACACCGCAAGAAATGAGCTGAAAGCTCAAGGAAACAGTTCCCTTTCACACCAAATTAGCAGCTCCAAAGTTGAGTTCGTAGTCACTGGCGAAAGCTCCGGTGAGGTCTGTGTTCAGTCGCGAGGTTCCCATTCGAGGCCGTCGATTCCAGTCCTCGATTCTGATTTATGAGCTCATTTGAAATTTTCAAAGCTCTGTTTCTTGCTGTGCACATTGGGGAGCATATTCCATAATAAAGGTTCAATTTTAAATCATCTCTTTATTTATTAATATATATTTTGCTTCGGTACTATCAAATTTAGTGTGGTTGCTAATTTTGGTAATCATGACACATGCTTTATGAATTGATTAGTTTATTCCCGAAAAACACTGTATGTCATTTGTGCCATTTCCTTTTCGGTTGATTTAGTGATTGAATTTCCAAGAATTGTTGGTTTGTTAATAGGACATGTGAATTTTGGGATTTGTTTTTAGGCTGACCATATGTTTTGGTTTAAAGGAATTAATTTTAACAAAGGGTACATGGGCTGAACAAGTTTAATTTTCAAGGCCCAATGATTTCAATCAGTAGATTAAGAATTGGCTTGCTCCTCCTTAACAGATAAATGCCTCATAATATCAAAGATATAGTAGTAAGTCGTAAAAACCTTTAACATGTGGTTAACTTGTCAATACTCTAAATAGCTAAACTATTTTTGACTTTCAGTAACTCCACATCCATAAATTCTTTGCCTTCGATAATCTCAAACCTTAGGAAAAAATAAACAACTCATGAAAAATAATAGTTTTCTTTAGATATGTGATAATAAATCATCGTGACCATAGTCATGATTACGTGATCTACACTCGGGTTTGCAACTCATGCTCCCCGACTCTAACTCAAAATTATAATAAAAATCACATGTTGTAATTGCGGGTGCATTTCATGTGGCGTAGTTATAATGTGTCCAAAAAATAAGCAAGTGCACGTCATCGTGACTTGTTTCAAGATAAATCCATAAATATTAAAGCGGTCTAAAATTAAAAAGGCTACAAGCACAATGGGCAAAAATATGTAAATAATCAGATAATTTAGGCTAAATATTAATAGTTAAGCGACCGTGCTAGAACCACGGAACTCGGGAATGCCTAACACCTTCTCCCGGGTTAACAGAGTTCCTTATCCGGATTTCTGGTTCGCAGACATTTTAAACAGAGTCAAAAATTTCCTCGGTTTGGGATTTCAATAAATAAATGGTGTCCTGAAACACCGTAAAAAATTCGGGTGGCGACTTTGAAACTAAAAGAAATCCCAAATCCGAATAATGTCACTTTAATTGGAAAACTCCCTTATTACCCCTTCATTATCCCAGGGGTGGAAAAAGGAGGTGTGACAGCTCTGGCGACTCTGCTGGGGATCGAACCCAGAATCTCTGGTTCAGGGTTCAAGAATTCAAGCTTATATAGCTGTTATGTTTTGTCTTTCCTTATCTGATTTTACGTGTTTAAACCTGATGTGCTAATTACCATATTTACCGCTTTGATATTATCTGAATTGTATATAAATTGTGTCCAAACTCTCTTCTCTCTGAGTCTTCTAAATCATCTGGGAAGTGTGCACTTCGTGTGACTTCTTTTCTGTTAGAGTCATATCCAANGGTGAAGCTTCTGTATTCCCGGTACACTGCCCCGACCTCGGCTCGAGCTGTCCGCTCGGGTAAGCCTGGTCTAGAACAAAATCCCAGGATTCAAAACTTAGAATGACATAACCTCATGCCGGATCCCTAGTAAGTACGTTGTTTGCATCACGTGCATTTGACTTAGGGGACTCAACACAGGAGTTGGGCCCGTCTAGGACAAATGAACTCGAAATAAAGGACCATCCTGATGCATCTTACCTGCTATATTTTGTATTATTTTGTTTCGGCTTGTGTGTTAACCGGCTAAAAAATAAAAACAAACAGAAAAAAAAAAAAGAGTGCG
>MDKI01120778.1:0-20908 GCA_005239505.1 Nicotiana paniculata | reverse complement strand
CCCATTCACATTCAAGCCTAAATCAAACACCCATTAAATACCCACACTAGGATTGGGTCACAAACCTAGTTATAGGTTTAGCTACTCATGGAAACAGAAGAAATTAAAGTTGACATGAAGATAAAATCCATAATATTAGATTATGGGAAGAGAATATAGTGTTTGAAGACAAATCTAGTACAAAAATACCAAAACAGCAAAAGTAGGCGACTCAGGTGCTCATATAAAACATAACATACCTAAAAATGACAAAAGTTTCTATTTATACTCAACTGAAAATATCTGATAAAAATGCCTCTGCGGAGTTTGTGCGGCCGCATAATTCTGAGTGTGGACGCACCCTTTCTCTTGCGGCCGCATAATTCTGATGCAGTCCGCATTCTTCACTTTTGATTCTGACTTGAGCTGGACTTTTGCGGGCTGCATAATTCTGAGTGTGGTCGCGCTCATGATTATGCGGCCACAACTCTCTGAATCTTTATCATCGCGGTCCCCACAATTATGTGTGAGATCGCGCTTGACATCCTGCGGCCGCACAATTTTGGTGCGGTCGACACTCCTTCATTTTGCCCAAATTGCCAACTCTCTGATTCTTGATCATCACGGACCGCATAATTTTGATTGCGGGCGTACAGGAACTTTTGCGGCCGCACAATATTGGTGCATTCCGTGCTCATCAATTTTCCAAAATATAAAGTCTTTGAATCTCTTTCTTGCGGAACGCATAGTTTGATTGCGGTCGCACAATGGCTTTTGCGGCCGCATAATATTTGTGTGGTCCGCGGTGCAAGCCTCTTTGTCCAGTTTTGGTTTTTGTTCAACTTTTGACTCCTTTGTGAGTTTATTTCGAATCCTTTGGCTCATATTGAACAATTCATGCAAGCAAGCACATTTCATTAGTTTTCGGGAATACCTTCAAGCGTTTTTTTACCTAAAACACAAGTAAAAGAGAGCAAATAAGAGGCTGCACTCTTATGAAAATGCTAAGCTATACAAAGAGAAGACAAAAAGATGGCATGCCAAGTGTATCAAGCCACATCACTTCGAGCCAGGCCAACAGGTACTATTGTTCAAATCTAGGCTAAGGTTATTTCCTGTGAAATTAAAAACGAGATGGTCAGGCCCGTTTGGGGTGGTGAGAGTCACTCCTTATGGTGCAATTGAGTTGCGAGCTTTAAATGGTGAAAGAAAATATTTAGTGCATGGACTCAGAGTAAAGAACTATTGGGGAGGAATAATTGATCGTGAGAATACCAAAGTTGTACTCGCTGAGTAAGCGAGGTCCTGAGTCGTTCCGCAACGTTAAATCAGGCGCTTGTTGGGAGGCAACCCAATTTTTTTGCTTTCATAGCTTAGTTTTTAATTTTTTTTTAGTTAGAGTAGAATAGATTTTGCATTTTCTTTGTAGGCATAGAAATTATAGGTATAATGGTATGGGACATGTAAATTGGGTATATAAAAGGCTCGGGGGATCGAGATGTTATATTATAAAAAAAGAAAATTTCCAAAGCAGTGCCTAGGACAGTGCCCCACGCTGACTGGGGCGCCCAAAATAGTAGATCAAAATCCCCCAGTGCCAGGCATAGCGTGGAGCGCTGGGCTGGGCGTGGCCAGGTATGACTTTTTAAAAAAAAAATTTAGTTTTGTTAAATTATGTATTTTATTTAACCCATGCCCGTAACACCCAACCCATATACTCATCTATACTAACACTATAACCCATCTTATAACCCATACCCACCCATAACATAAATTAAAACATAACTAAAACACTCCCCACCCAAACATCCCCCCTCTCTCTCTCTCTCTCTCTCTCTCTCTCTCTCTCTCTCTCTCTCTGTTTCCCACGTCTTATGCCACATCTTCTTCACTCTTCCCTCTCAAAATTTCCCAAGTTCTTTTCTTGCTCTCATCCTAAATCGTACAGGTATGTTCTTCTTCTTCTTCTTCGTTTTCTTCGTCTTCTTCTTCTTCTTTTTTCTTCTTTATCTTCTTGTTCTTTTACTAGGTAGATGATAATGAACTTTCCATCTACCTAATTTCCCTAATCCCTAAATTTTCCTCTATATTACTTCTTAATAATTGTTCAATGGTAGGTGATCCAGTCATTGGCCGAAATTTGTTGTGGTTGTTTTGTATACGGAGTAGTAAACTAGAATTCCCTCTACGTCGTTGAAATTTGGGAGGGCCACAATGTTCCACCATTGTTAAACTATAATGTACACACTTCATTCCCACAAGGTGTTTGTTAAAATGTTTGAATAAATATTTTTTGCATCGATAAATATTGGGCTAAGTGTGGGGTGTGTGGGGACGATTTTACATGCTTGGGAGCTTGGTTTCAATGCACACGTGTTTCCAACACCATGTATTTTATATTATGTATGTTGTAGAATGGTGTAGAGTTAGCTAATTTAGTGTAGTAGTAGTTGTTGTGAAAATTAAAGTACCATATGCCACTTGCTTGCATTAACTTGAGTTCACTAAACCGTGATCAATCACTTGTTTGTGAGCAAGGAGAAAGATCCTCGAGACAAGCTAAAGGAAAACAAGTTGCTGAGGGATCACAACACGTACCATTGCGATCGAGGTCTCGCTTGAATTTAGTCACTGATGAGGCTATTTCATGGAATAGGGACTTTTTGCCATTTGGGCGGTACATTTCTTAGATGGATATTAATGTAAAAGCTTTAGAAAGAAACTTCCCAGATGTACTTGGCCGGTTTCGCGCACTGAACATGGAAAAACTCATAGAATCCCCCGGGCATGCAATTTGAGCATGGCTCGGGAACTGTATGCCAACCGGAATGCAGTCTTGTTCAGCGCACATGTACGTGGGAAGAACATGCCACTGAATAGGAAGTCCTTATGTGCATTTTTGGGGGTTGAGAATGCTGACCCGAGGAGGCTCCAGAAATTTGTCAAAAGCCCAAACTACACAAGGATACGTCACACTCTTTGTGGCGTTGATTCAAATTCCAAGTGGACCAAAAAGTAAGGAAATATTCACCTTCATATGGTTCGCTTTGATTGCAACAAGACCGCCAAAGTGTGGATGAGTTTTGTGCAAGCCAGACTTATGCCAGTGGAGCACATCAGCGAATGCACTCGAGCTCGAGTGTGTGTCATATTCTTTTTTATGACTGGCACACCCATTAATGTGGCTGAGATCATGCTCGGTGAGATGTCCCGCACGCGATTTGGTTGAATGATTAAGAGGTTCTTCTTCGGCAAATTTCTCACGCAATATATGCTCTCCCGATATGTGCCAGTGTACCAGGGTATGATGAGGTGGTAGAGGCTCCTAAAGGGCTGTTGGACAACACATCCTTGTTGGAGATGTCGTCTAATCTCACTCAGGCAACACGGAATGAAAGAGATGAGAACTTCAACAGGTACCTCTATAACTCCTTTAATTTACTCATGAGCAGGTTTGGTGTCTCAGACGAGGAGCGTATGCACTTATGCAATGACTTGTCGAGTTCATCCAAAGAGATGTTAGGGATTGCGCCTGGCAGCCCTGTTCACTAGTCGGAGGACGCAAACACTATCAAAGTCTCAGACACGGAGGATGAGGTTGGTGATGATGTTACGCGGTCCATGGCTTTGGTGCCTCTAGGATCTGATGTTGGTGTGCCCCAAACTATGGATGGCGGGCATTCTAAGGAGGAGGACTCTGCCTGACATGGATTTCTCTTTTCACCTTACTCTGTTTTATATTTTTATATGCATTGGGGACTATGCATAGACTAAGTGCAGGGTGGGAGGACTTCTACTTGTGATATATTTTGTATATCTTGCATCAATTTGTTTCTTTTATTAGTTTTACATAGCCTATCTTTAGTCTAGTTTGTTTTAGAAAGAAAAGAAAGAAAAAAAATACAAAACAAAAATTTTCTTTAGAAAAAGCTCGGACTTTTCCCGACGATTGATAGTTTGGGAAATTTTCTTGAGGGATAAAGTCCAATTAAAAACACAGCAAAAATATTTTTTTTAGGATAGTTAGGTAGTATCCCTTGGTTTTTCATTGGGCGCCGGTTCTTTTCCAAGGGTGTAGCTCGAACCGGGTACTTTATTTTTTGAGGAGTAGGTTAGGAAGAAACTGAGTTGCTCGGAGATACTCAATGACGTGGTTGATGTTCGCACATTAGGCTATGACATACATTCTATCTTCTCGTGCATATGGTTTGAATTGGGAAGTCTAAGTAAAGTAAATAGTCTGTTTTGTGACGTTTTTCTCAGTTGTTCGACTTGTATGTCACATAGTGCATTATTGCTTAAATTTTCTCAATTATGTGTGCTTTCTTGACCTGAGAGTTGAACAAAACCATCTTTATTGAGTCATGTGTAATGTGTGTGTGAGGATTTGTGATCTTCTGTGATATCCCGTGTAGTCTAGAACTTGCCCGATGTGTTAAAGAAGCGAAATCATTAAGTTGTGCTAGTCTAGGAGATGACGTAGCTTTTCTTGCTAGAGCATAGATATGCTTGTCACTTGAAGATATAATTTTCCTTTTCTAACCCCTTGAGCCTATAGACCTTTCCTTTGGCACCCACATTACAAGCCTTACCCCTATTTTGTTCTTAATTTGAGATTGTTAAACCTTTACCTCCTAAGGCACTTAGTCGCTAAAAGAATTAAGGTGAGAGATTGGGGAGTATCTTTTGAGTGGAACCATGGAAGGGCCCTTTGATTCACTAAAGTTGAAATCAAAAGTCACTAGCCGATGAATTTTGATGTATGGAGTGTGTAAAAGGAAAAAAAGAGAAAGAAAAAGAAAAATTGTAACAAAAATATGATAGTCAAATAATGTAGAAAAACACACACACCTCCTAATTTTACTAATTTGTGCTAGTGGGAGTATAGAAGTACTTAGCGAAAATAAGGGTTATGTTGTATATGGTTTGTGGAAAGTTAGTTGGTTGAGAAGAATATGTGTTCAAATTGTAACTGTAATATGTGTTCAAATTGTGAGTGTCGTTTATTAAAGTGCTTAGGAGGGTTAGTCACTATTCCTAAATGTATCATAATCGTCTCTTAGCCAACATTACAACCTTAAAGTCCTAATTGATCCTAGATTTGACTAGCTTAGATTAGTTGTGATGACCCGACCAGTCGCTTTGAGATCTAGAGCGTCATTCAGCGGTTTGAGGCCCTGAGTAGCTTCACAATTCAGGTATTATGAATGGCACATGTGGTCGGAATATAATTTCGGGAAGTTCGAAGTTGTTTGGAAAGAAATCTCTAATTTTGGAAGTTTCAAGTTGGAAGAATTGACTAGGATTTGACTTTTGAGTAAACAACCTCGGAATCAGGATTTGAAAGTTCCAATAGGTTCGTATGATGATTTAAGACTTGGGCGTATGTCCGAATCAGATTTTGGGTGACCCCGGAGCATTTCGGTGCTTATTGTGGAAAGTTGGCATCTTGGAAGAATTTGATAAATTTGGGTTGAAGTGTATTATGATGTTATAAATGTCCATTTGGGTTCTAGGGCCTTGGAATAGATTCGTATGGTGATTCTGGTCTTAGGGACGTGCCCAGATGTGAATTTGAAGGTCTGTAGGTCATCTCGGGGTCATTTGGTGAAAGTTGGATATTTGAAGGTTATTGGGAAGTTTGATCGGGAGTGAACTTTTTGATATCGGAATCGGATTCTTATTCCGGAAGTTGGAGTAGGTATGTAATGTCAAATATGACTTGTGTACAAATTTTGAGGTCAATCGGACGTGATTTGATAAGTTTCAGAATCAGAAATGGAAGTTAGAAGTTCAATAGTTCATTAGGCTTGAATTGATGTGCAATTCGTAGTTTTGATGTTATTTGGTATGATTTGAGGCCTAGATCAAGTCCGTGTTATGTTTCGAAACTGGTTGGTATAATTGGACGGGGTCCCAGGGGCCTCGGGTGCATCTCGGAGAGGTTTCAGATCAAGTTTGGTTGAGTTGATGTTGCTGATATCTGGTTCTAGTTTTCTTCTTCGCAAACATGAAGGTGTTCACACGTTCGCGAAGAAGGTTTTTGTGCTTCGCGTTCGCGGTTGGGTCATTGCGTTCGCGAAGGGGAATTGGGCCTAGGAGATTTTTAGCCTTCGCGTTCGCGATAGGTGTACCGCGTTGGCGAAGGTTGGCCTGGTTAAGCAATGCGTTCACGAGCTAGAAATCGCGTTCGCGAAGGGTAATTTTGGAGCTGGAGTGGGTATTGCTTCGCGAATGCGAGGGGCTTTCCGTGTTCGCGAAGGAGGTCGAACTGGGCAGTGATGTTTTAAAAATGGGGTTTTGGCCATTTTCATCTCATTTCCTCCATGGGAGCCGACCTAGGAGAGATTTTGGAGAATTATTTTCATCATCAAGCATGACGTAAGTGATTTCTACTAGTTGTGAGTTACATACAAGGTTTATATATGGATTTAGACATGAAAAATTTGTAGAAAATTGGGAATTTGAAGAAAAACCTACAAATTGGTATTTTTGGATTTTGATCACGAATTTGGGCATGGAATTGATAATAAATTAAATATTTGAGTTTGTGATGTTATGGGTAATGGTTATCTTCGAAAATTTTCAGAATCCGGGCACGTGGGCCTGAGGGTGACTTTATCCACTTTTCGAGCGAAGTTAGAAATTGTAATAAATTGAATTATTATGAGTATTAGAGTATATATTTATGGATTTGCACATTTATTGACTAGTTTTGGAGAGATGGTCATCAATTTGAGTTGTTGGAAAAGCTTTGGAGCCGGTTATGGAACTTTGAAGCAAGGTAAGTCTCTTGTCTAACCCTGTGAGGGGGAAACTACTCACTAGGTGATATTTATTATTATGTGGAACTATTTGTGGGCGCTACGTACATACGAGGTAACGAGATTCCGTACGTAGCTAAAACATGTCTATGTCAGGGTAGAATTAGGACCTTATCCTGTAATAATTGAATTATTAGAACTGGTTCTGTTGGGTAATTTATTATAGTTATAACTGAACTGATTTAGAAATAAATATATCAGGTCAAGCTTTAAGACCTTAAGTTGTTGCTAAGGTATTCGATAAATGAAAATATATATATAGTTATTATTGTGCTCATGTACTTTATTGTAAGCGTGTATCTTGTGATTTACAAACTTCCTTCCTTTCTTGTGGAGCAGGCCGAATGCCTCGGCAATATCTCTCAGAATGGGATAAATTCCTTCCTTTATTGTGGATCAGTCTTAACGCCTCGGCAGTATAAAGAGGTGCATCTCTGGTCCATGCCATTCGACCCTCGGCAGTGTACACACCACTCTGGATCAGGCTGAACGGTCTCGGCAGAATCGTACGTTATACAACTAGTATCCCGAATATTCACGAGATAAACTTTTCACCGACTTCCGATATTTTATGGTATTCCTTATCTGATTGGTATTGACACTTGGAATTTATTCTGAGATATTGAGGTAGGATACATGATCAAGAAATTTATGCTTAAAAAGGAAATAATTGGAACATTATGAAACTTTAGATCACTCCCTTATTGTTGTGTACTTTACAATGGTATGAATTATCGTATTATTAATTTAATTCGACCACTAGTAAGTGTCGATGTCGAATCCTCGTTACTACTCCTCCGGGGTTAGGCTAGATAATTACTGGGTACGCGTTTATTTACGTACCCATACTACACTTGCTGCACATTTTGTGCAGGTGCATACATACCTGGTGTTCTTTTGGGCGCAGAGGCGCGGATGTTGCGGGTACTTACCATGAGTTGCATTTCATATTACGATATGCAGCCTGCAGAGTCTCCATCGGGGTTATTTATGTTCTCCTGTCTAATTTGCATTCCAGACAGATGTTGTGTTTTATTATATTTCCTAGTTGATGCCCATGCACTTGTGACACTGGGTTTTGGGGTTTCCTGCGGGTTGTTCGTTATTGTAATTGGCGCATTCATTATCACTTTACCCTGTAATTCATATTATCTTGAAAATTATGATTTCAAAGAAACTAAAATGAGTATTTAAGTTAATCATTTTAGGAGCACTTCCCTTTTTCAAGAGGCTACAGGGTTGTTAGGAGCACTTCCCTTCTTGATTCCTCATCATGCGATTTGATTCCCTAATGCCTTGATTTTCTTCCTACTAAATCTATCGAGGAATTTTAATGGTACAACAGAAGTGGTGCAGGATGTTTCTCACTGCGTATTTGATTGGGCTATTGTCGTCGCCTTGCGGGATGATGTTTTGTCGTTTTAGCTTATTATTAGTATTTCCTATGGTTTTGAAGTTGCGCACTGATTGTCATGATGATTCGTGTGTTGCTACCGCATAGTGTTGGTGTAATGGTAGGGTTGTTGTGTATGAGTCAGGGCAGTGAATGACTCGAAATGAGGTTTTCCTTAGGGTATGATTCAGAGGTTCGACATTCTATTTCCATCGACGAAAGGAAATCGGGCTATGGATGTTAAGGTTTGGGATAATGGAGTAATGAGAATTGGTATATTCGAGCATGGTGGAATTTTCATTTATGATGTGGTATAATTGTCCTTGTTTAATGTGTTAAGTTCACCGGTGTTATGGTCTTCTTCAATTCGCCTTCAGGGCAGGGTATTGGGAAATGGTACCCGGGAAGCGACTGTCAGAGATCGCGGTGTGCAGTGGTTCATAATTGAATCGACGTTCCAAATGATGATCGCTCGAGAAAGACGATCTTCGGAGAGGTTTAGAGTTGGTAGAGATCTATTAGTTCAAGTTCTACAGAGATGGATTTTGATTTAAGGCAACAACTGGGAATTTATGAGGAAGTACATGTGGTAGGTGTCTTGGGGTGGTTAAATTTCTATAAGGCCAAGTGTGAGAAGCAACAGTCGAGTAGTTGCTTAAAGGAGAGGGTTTGACCAAAGTGGGAGAGTGGCAGAGTAGCATATGGGTTATGTGGTAGGATAGCTACACTCCTTGAGGAAAGTTTGGAGTGATTAGGATTCATGGTGGACAGTAACTAGGTCTACAGACTTAATTTGGAATATTGGATACTATATTGAGGAAGATTGGATTTGACAAAAAGGAGTTGCTTGATATGAAGATGGATGAAACCTGACTTCAGATTGGAATGTATTGTCGCACCTTTAGTTGATGTAAATGGGGAGTGAACAAACTTGTACAACTGGTGAATGAGCACGGGCTCAGGATGGTTTACTAATTTCTTAGTAATTGTACCCAGTGCAACATCGTTAGAAGATATCGGTAGGGAATGTTCACACGCGGGCTATCTCCTGTGAGCAGGTTAGCGGTGGCGTGATCTCGATGAGGTTTCTACGAAGAATTCCACCAACTACTCGACAGAAGGTCTAATTTACAATTGTGGCTAATATTTTGGGATGTTCATGAAAGGTTAACAAAAGAACTTGAGGAATTTGGCAGGTCAGAGGATGCATGATCATGGTAATTGAGAAAGAGGAATCCTTGTGGGCTCTAGGATTATGAGATTGTATCTTAAAAGCTAAGTGGGGGATCCCACCGTTTACGATTTGATTGTGTGGTTGTATGCTTGTGTAGTTTCGGGTTATCGGTGTATCCATAGGTTAATATGACTAAGAAAAGAGAACATTAGGGGGTAAATCGAGCAAAAGACTTGATGAATGCGTGATATATTTGGCCTTATCAATTCATGTTCGGGTTTTGGGAAGACTCAGAGTTTATACTTCTTGTGGGGGTTATGTACTAGGAAATAAATTCAGTCGGGTGCTTCTTTGATAGGGTGTTCACTTTCTAACAAAGCACTAGAGTTTAGCTTATATTCGGGACCAAGTCAGAGTATGTGACTCTAAACGGTGGTCCTAGTGGGTTCAAGAATTTACGTGCAGTGCCTAAGGACTAGGAATGAATTACGTTATCATTGGGTATGCAGTGCAATATTGGAGGAAGGGAAGAAATAGCTTCGGATTTGCGGAAGGTCTAGAAAAATTGGTGTACTAATTGGTGATGCTATTGTGCGCATAGCGAGAATATGAGATGGTTCATTAGTATTGAGACGATGTGGTCATGGATTGGGTCACTCGGGATGAGTGTTGTTGGGTTTTGCTATGCTTTGAATGGAGCTATTATTATTTCTAGGGAAAGTCCCGAGTAAATTGGAAGAAGCGGCTCGGTTGGTAATGGTGGAACCAGAGGTAGTGATCAGTTATTCGTACATGTGTTGAGGTATCGCGTAGCTGTGGTGTTATGTGAGCAGGATGGATCTCTAGATGCAGATCATATATCGCAACTTAGTTGTGCTTGAGTTTTGCAGCGTATGGCGCTATCCGTCTCCACATGATTTGTATTGTGCACTTGGCGTGCTTGTGGTTGATATTTGGGAATTTCGTGAGTATAAGCATTACGACATGATGTGTGTTTTCTTTTGATCGTTATGTGCGGGTCGGGTGGCACGCCGCCATAGGTATATTGTTTGGATCGGGTAGAACGTCGCCACGGGTATATTGTTAGGATTGGGTGGCACGCCACCACAGGTATATTGTGTGGATCAGGTTGCACGCCGCAAAAGTGTCACATTGGGTCAGGTTGCGCGCCGCAACAGTGAGATGTCAAGCACGGTTCCTTATATTTATTTTTGAGTGTCATGTTTCTTACCTCTGAGAAAGTCTCATAATGTGTGATGGCCGTTCTATTCGTTACGCGGGCTAGATAGTTCTTTTCCAGAGTTCGTTCTTCCTTATATGTCATTTTCAAGTTGTGGCTTATTGGCGCATGGATGGAGTCATATGAAATCTTAGATAGTGTTTACGGTGGATTATTGCCAGAGCAACTTGTATTGGGTAAGACAAGATTATCGGACCTGGGATCAGTGCGATCGAATTTATATGAGGCATATTAAAGAGCAAATATCATTATTTTGTTCAGGATAAGGTGATGGTTCTTGACAGGAGGAGAGACTCAATGATTTTTTGATTCGGCAGGTGATTATGAACTTCCACATATCTCTTCCGTCGTGGCAGTATTTCAAGAGTTGGAACAGGACTTACATGCATCATGAGGTGTGTTGTGGGCATCAGATTCGTGGAATATCAGCTATTGTTGTCAGATGATGTGATTATAGTCATGTGAATTATGCGGTGCATGGTGTGAATTAAGTAAAAGTATACAATCATGTTTTGATACAGTGTGTAGTGATTGATACGGTGTTCGTATGTGGGGAGCAGGCTTGGTAGAGAATTTCGGAAGTTGGAATTTGGCTCGAAGGCTTATTTAACTAAATAAAAGGGGTGATCTTCATACTGGCTCGAGCTAATGTGCTCAACTGGGTTGTGTTAGCATGGGTACGTACACGAGGTGTTAAACAGTGATTTTGGACAACTCCATAAAAGTTCATAGCACGTTCGAGGACGAACGTATGTTTAAGTGAGAGAGGATGTAACGACCTGACCGGTTGTTTTGAGCTCTAGCACGTCATTCAGCGGTTTGAGGCCCTGAGTAGCTTCACTTCGGGTATTATGACTAGCACGTGTGGTCGGAATTTAATTTCGGGAAGTTCAGAGTTGATTTGGAAAAAAATCTCTAAGTTTGGAAGCTTCGAGTTGGAAGAATTGACTATGATCTGACTTTTGAGTAAATGACCTCAGAATCGGGATTTTAAAGTTCCAATAGATTCGTTTGATGATTTTGCGCGTATGTCCGGATCGGATTTTGGGGTGACCCGGGAGCATTGCGGTGCTTATAATGGAAAGTTGTCATTTTGGAAGAATTTGATAATTTGGGTTGACGTGTATTTTTATGTTATCGATGTCTATTTGGGATTTCGGGCCTGGGAATATCTCTTCATGGTGATTCTGGTCTTAGGGGCGCGTCCGGATGTGGATTTGGAGGTCTTTATGTTATCTCGTGGTCATTTGGCAAAAGTTGGAAATTTGAAGATTTTTGGGAAGTTTGATCGAGAGTGGACTTTTTGATATCGGGGTCGAATTCCGATTCCAAAAGTTGGAGTATGTCTCTAATGTCAAATATGACTTGTGTGCAAAATTTGAGGTCAATCGGACGTGATTTGATAGCTTTCAACATCATATATTGAAGTTAGGAGTTCAATAGTTCATTAGGCTTGAATCGATGTGCAGTTCATAGTTTTGATGTTATTTGGTATGATTTGACTCCTCGAGCAGGTCCGTGTTATGTTTCGGAATTTGTTGGTGTGATTGGACGGGGTCCCGAGGGCCTCGGGTGTGTTTCAGACCAAGTCTGGCTGAGTTTCTACTACTTATATATGGTTCTGGGTTTTTTCTTCACGAACGCGAAGAGGTACACGCATTCGCGAAGAAGGGTTTGTTGGCTTCTGATTTTGTGCTTTGTGTTTGCAGTTGGGTCATCGCGTTAGCGAAGGGGAACTGGGCCTGGGATATTTTTAGCATTCGCGTTCGCGATGAGTGTACCGCGTTCGTGAAGGTTGACCTGGTTAAGCAACACATTCGCGAGTTGGGACTCGCATTCGCGAAGGGTAATTTTGGAGCTGGAGGGGGTAATGCTTTGCGAACGCGAGGGGCTTTCCACGTTCGTGAAGGAGGTCGAACTGAGCAGTGATGTTTTAAAAATGGGGTTTTGGCCATTTTCATCTCATTTCCTCCATGCGATCCGACCTAGGAGCGATTTTGGAGAACCATCTTCATCATCAAGCATGAGATAAGTGATTTCTACTAGTTGTGAGTTACATACAACTTTTCACTAACATCCGATATTTTATGGTATTCCTTATCTGATTGGTATTTACACTTGGCATTTATTCTGAGATATTGATGTTGGATACATGTCCGAGAAATTTATGCTTAAAAGGAAATAATTGGAACATTATGAAACTTCAAATCGCTCCCCTATTGTTGTGTACTTTAAAATTGTATGAATTATCGTATTATTTATTTAATTGGACCTCTAATAAGTGTCGATGTCGCCCCCTCCTCACTATTCCTCCGAGGTTAGGCTAGATACTTAGTGGGTACGCATTGATTTACGTACTCATACTACACTTGCTACACTTTTGGTGCAGGTGCATACATATCCGATGGTCTTTTGGGCGTAGAGGCACGGATGTTGCGGGGAGTAACCGTGAGCTGCATTTCATGTTACGATCCACATTTTGCAGAGTCTTCATCAGGGTTATTTATTTTCTCCTGTCTAATTTGCATTTCTGACAAATGTTGTATTTTATTATATTTACTAGTTGATGCTCATGCACTTGTGACACCGGGTTTTGGGGTTTCCTGCGGGTTGTTTGTTATTGTAATTGCGCATTCATTATCACTTTACCCTGTAAACTTTATTTCATATTATCTAATTAATTAAAATTATGATTTCAAAGAAACTAAAATGAGTAATTTAGTTAATCATTCATTGTTAGCTTGTTTGATGGAGGTGTTAGGTGCCATCACGACCTTAGTGGATTTTGGATCGTGACATTAGTAGAGATGTATACTACGAGAACGCCTATGGCACGACCACGGGATGCATTGAATTATTTGTGAGAGTGAGCGAATTTTGTTCAATTGTGTGATGTCCTTAATTTATATTCAAAATCATATTTGAATGTGTGGACTAGTCTATATTCACTCTTTCGTTTGTTGGTCAGGGCACTTGATCTCATGAATGATTGGTAATGTTGTAAACTTCTCTTCTTGGGTGAGTGCGCGAGTTGAGGGTGCTTAGTGGTTACAAGTCGTCTTTTGAGGTTGGGTGGTTACAAATAGGTTGTTTGAATTGATTGAATTGAAAGTATACTTGGGCATGTTTAAAACGGGAAGAATGTGAATTTTGTATGTTCATGCTTGATTATAGTAGAAGTGCTCCTCTATAGTTGTGATTTGTACATAGTTGGGGGTATATTTTATAGTCTTATTTCTAGACGACGAGCAAGAGTCTAAGTGTGGGGTGTTGATATTTAGCTCAAAGTATATATATTTATATGTATATCGCCTCATGTTTTACTCGTGTTTCGTGGATTTCGAATGTAAAATGTGTTGATTTATATTAATTCGGGGTATTTTTATGTCTAGGAATCATCTGAGAGCAATTGGGGGCGAAAGTGCGAGATTAGAGCCAAAATGAACGAAAAAAGGAAAAGTTGGATTTTCAGCGCCACAGGAAGCTCTCCACGCCACCTGTGGCGCCAGAGACAGAATGCACAATAAGCCAGGGCCAGCATGGGGCGCTGGGCTGGACGATGGTGACAGGAAAATTGTCCAATTTCGCCCGGAACAAGGTTATTTCGGCCATAGACCTACCCAACACGTATAAAAGTAAGACTAAGCCAATTTTTTGAGGGGAGACGCCACTTTGAAGAGATAATACACACGAGAAACATTTGGGAGCAAAGAGATCTCAGTTTTCTTCATCTTTCTTAGTATTTTCAATTTTCCAACACTTATGAATTTGTTTGATACTGTCTTGAGTGGCTAAAACCCATAGTTCTAGGGTTGTAATTTAACCATGAATATTATTGTTTAACATTGACTTAACCTTGATTACAATTCACTAATATATGATTGTTTCTTCAATTCTATGATTAATTTCCTAATTGTCTGGTCATCAGTTAGGTTATATTTACTATCTATGATATGCTTGGGAAAGTGATGTTTAGATTAGAAAAGAATTGAAGAGAGCACGATCTTAACTCTAAGGAGGGCGGATTTGTGGTTAGGATAGGAATATACCTTGTCACCGTGCTTAATTAAATTTTATATCTTAATGCGTTCTTAATAGATTGATTTCATAGGAAGATAGGCGTTAATTTGAATAGGCGAGTAGTATTTCGGGAGAAGGATATGAGAGTAGTTGTTCGATTAATTAGAAACATGAGTGAATTGCATGAAAGGGAGAGTTAACTAGAACACAATAGGATTGGTGAATCAATCACAACCCTGGAATATTTATCTCTACTGAATACACAACAATCATTTTGCTGCTTGATAATTTAGTTACCATTTAGAAGTATTGTTTAGTATAATCCAACCCTTGAACTCGAATTTGACTCGATTGAATAACCACCTTGGTGAATTTAGTGGATAGTTGATACAAGTCTACGTGGGTTTGCCATTCGACTTATCATTTTCATTACTTGTACGACAACGTATACTTGTGTGTGCGTTTGGGAGCAACAACATCCACCAATCACTTTTTGTTATAAAATATAGCGGAATTCGCCTAAAAAATAGAGGTGTCCAGTTGTGCGACTGTATTTGTTGTATTCGTGCTACTGTATTCATGAATACAGTAGCACGAATACAACAAATACAGTCTCGTAACAACTAAATAGTAGCTATAGGAAGTAATTATATATATGATAACTATAAAATGTTAATAGCCACTAAACAGTAATGATTTCTGAAAATTCCTACGATTCTTTACACTTGTGAATTCAATTTCCAAGGGAATGGATTTCAAAATTGACCCAATACATAATGAGTCTGGGTCATGTTTTGGGCTGATTTCACGTGACAAGTGGGTGTGCACAAATAGTCAATTTTTGGGCAGCTATTTAAAGCATACCCTAAACTCATAAGTAATATTTTGCAAGTCTATCCATTATTCATTTTCGAACAACTTTAGACATACGAACTGAAGTATCAAAGCTTCACGTCTGAAATGACAAATTTGATTTTAAGTTTGGATATCCCATACATATAATTGAACTTCAGACATTTATGGCTTAAATTCAAGTATCTTTGTATTCAATGGTGGACCTAAAATTTTATGCAAGCGGGTTCAATCAGAGAAGTCCATAACAAACATAAGCGGTATAAGGCACGAGAAGCAAATTTTATTTGTCTTTATTGCTCACAACGTGATCTCGTAATAAAGTTCTCTTAAAATTAGTGCTCAATATTTTAAACAAAATTTTGCTTATTTTAATTTCAAAATCTACTTTTAGCTAATTTATTAAACTTTAACAAAAAAATATTTTTCCCAATTTTAGAATTTATTAACTCTAAGAAATTTGATCGATTATAAAATCTTTTTAGCATTTATAAGTAACAAGTTATTATTTGCAAAATAAGACAATAAGAAAAGTGTTACAAACTAAACTAAATTAACCCCAATAATCAAATAAAGAGAGCTTATACACTAAAAAGTTAAATTTTAAAATGAAAGAACTCCGACATAAACTAAATTAAATTAAACTAACAAATGACAAATAATTTCAACAAGTATATTTGCATGTCCTAGCAAATTTTATGAAAGGGAAAATTACCTTCTGGGGTAAACTAAACTTCAATATTATTTCTACTGAATTTATGTAAAGAAAATAAACTATAAAGTAAATAAAGAAAATGGAAAAAGATGTACTATAAGGAAAATAATTTGATTTGATTGCAAAGACAATTATTGTAACGACCCGATCAGTCGTTTTGAGCTCTAGCTCGTCGTTCAGCGGTTTGATGCCGTGAGCAGCTTCATTTTAGGTATTATGACTTGTAGGTGTGGTCGGAATTGAATTTCGGGAAGTTTAGAGTTGGTTTGGAAGGAAAATTTCCATTTCAGAAGCCTTAAGTTGGAAGAATCAACTAAGATTGGAGCTTTGAGTAAACGACCTCCGAATCAGGATTTGAAGGTTTCAGAAGGTTCGTATGATGATTTCGGACTTTGGTGTATGTCCGGATCGGGTTTTGGATAACCCGGGAGCGTTTCAGCGTATATTGTGGAAGTTAGCATTTTTGAAGGAATTTCCTAAGTTTGGCTTGAAGCGCATTTCAGTGATGTGGATGTCCGTTTGGGATTCCGAGTCTGGGAATAGCTTTGTATGGTGATTCTGGAGTTGGGAGCGCGATCGGAGGTGAATTTGAATGTCCGTAGGTCATTTTGAAGTCATTTGGCTAAATATAGAAATTTGAAGGTTTTGATAAATCCTATCGGAAGTGAAAATTATGATACCGGGGTCGGAATGCGATTCCGGAAGTTGAAGCATGTCCGTAATGTCGAATATGACTTGTGTGCAAAGCTTGAGGTCAATCGAACGTGATTTGATAGGTTTCGGCATCGAATGTGGAGGTTTGAAATTTCAAGGTTCATAAAGTTTGAATTTTGGTGCAATTCGTTATTTCGGCATTGTTTGATGTGATTTGAAGCCTCGAACAAGTTCGTGGGATGTTATGGGAGTGAGTCGTGTGATAGGACGGGGTCCCAGGGGCCTCGGGTGTGTTTTGGGGTGGTTTCATACCATTTTTCCCCTACCATCTGTTGTTGTGTGCTGGTTTCACTGGTAAGCTACGCGATCGCGGCTCATAGTGTGCGATCGCGGAAAAGGAATTTGAGGGGCTGGAATTTTGTCTTATAGACTGCAGGGAATTTCCCTGTGCGTCCGCAAGGGTTGTGGTGCGATCGCACAAGGGTGTGTTTGGGGGCTTCTGGGGCTTGGCCTGTGCGAACGCACGAGGGTATGTGCGAACGCACAGTAGAAGAAATAAGGGGCTACAGCTTTGGCATGTGCGAATGCAGGTGCTGGGCTGCGATCGCACTGAGTGAATTTGTGAGGCAGCATAGTTGGCCTATGCGATCACGGAGCATGTTGTGGGATCGCATAGGAGGGTCACCTGGGCAGTGTGTTATTTTAACGGAATTTTGGCCATTTCCTCCATTTGTTTCATTGATGTGGGCGATTTTGAGGAGCTTCAAGAGAAGTTTTCCACCAAGCATCACTAGGTAAGTAATTTCTTCATGTTTTTTAAGATTTATACAAGGATTATACATGAATTAGACATGGAAATTAGTAGAAAAATTGGGATTTTGGAGGAAAGACCTAAAAATTTATATTTTGGATTTGTACCATGAATAATCCTTGTATAAATCTTAAAAAACATGAAGAAATTAGTAGAAAAATTGGGATTTTGGAGGAAAGACCTAAAAATTTATATTTTGGATTTGTACCATGAATTGAGCATGAATATTTGAGTAAATTGTATATTTGAGTTAGTAACTCTATGGGTAGGGTATATCTTCGAGAAATTTTGGATTTCGGGCACGTGGGCCTGAGGGCATTTTGGTCATTTCACTCAGCGGAGTTGGGAAATTATATAATTTGGAATTGTTGCAAATGTTAGAGTATATTTTTATTGGTTTGTCATTGTTTGGATAGTTTCAGAACGTTGTGCGACGTTTGGAGTCATCAGAAGGGCTTGGAGGCCGGTTATGGAATTTCGGAGCGAGATAAGTCTCCTTTCTAACTTTGTGAGGGGGAATTGTCCCCCTAGGTGAATTAATTAAGTATATGCTATTATCTTCGGGGGCTATGTACGTACGAGGTGACGGGAGTCCATGCGTAGCTACTATTATGCCATGTCCGGGTAGTCTAGGACCCACTAGCATGCCTTACGTGTTGTACCTGTGATCCTGCCTGTAACATTAAACTGCTAATATAATTGAAATCGTAATTGAATATCTAAAGAAGACTAGACTTCATTTTCTTAATCATCTAGAAAGAGAATTGATTTCCTCCGTGGATAAATGTATACCTGATAAGGTTATATTATTGAATATTATTAAACTTGGAAAATGAGTTTCAAAACAAAGATTTAAATGTTATTTCTCGTGTTCCTTTAAGAAGAATTTTATCACTTTTCTGAGAAAATGCTTTCTTGATAAAAATGTGGACTTATTGTGTGAATATGTGTATCTACGGGTGCCTGAGTCGCATGTATGATTCGCGAGCAAGATAACCTTGTATTTATGTATAACTGCATCGCATGATCGATTCGCGAGCGGGGCAAATAGAAGCATCTATGGTTCGAGTCGTTCGACCCTCGACAGTGCACAGTTTATTATTGTTGGTCCGCGCCGTTCGACCCTCGGCATTGCTTGCGCATGATATTTACTGTGTAGTTGCTATAATTTTTGCCTGATTACTGGCTTAAAATTTTAAGTTGTCAATTGAAAAGACAGAGATTTAAAGTTATTAAAAAGATTTTGGAAGAAGTTGTTCCTTCCCGTGGATTAATTGTTATTTAAATAAATTACCCATGTGATTAGTTGTTATTAATATGACGAAGATATAAGGTGTTAAATGTGAACGGAGTTGATAATATTATTCCTGTTTTTAATAAATTGCCTATGATAATGATGCTTAGTGTCATACTTGAATATTCTAAATTGAACTTTTGCAAGTTTCTAATTTCACTTCTCGCCACTACCTCTCTGAAGTTAGGTGCGCGACTTACTGAGTACACGTTGTTTTTGTACTCATGCTACACTTGCTGTGCATTTTATTGCACAGGTACTTTCATAGCAATGTTGAGGATTCGGAGACTTAGGCGAGCTGCATCATCCGGAGGCGATCCGCAGCTCATAGAGTTTCCCTCGTATTGTATTTATTTTCATTTTAAATTTTCTTGTCCAATTTATATTTCGGACAGGCTTTGTGTTGATTGTATAAATTCTTAGAAGTTGCTCATGTACTTGTGACACCGGGTTCTGGGATGTGTTGGGATATATTTGCTAAAGTGTAATATCCAAACCATTATTTTACTTAATAGATTTTATTTGGTTAATATGTAATAAAGTGGAAGGAAATATTTTTCATTATTGTTAAAACCGGGAATTATTTAAATTAATAAATGATTGGCTTGCTTGACAATGATGTCCGGCGCCATCACGACCTTATGGATTTATGGTCGTGACAATTATATTAAACTATGCTGCAATCTTTATGGGTTTGTTTTCTTTTCTAATTCTTGTTGCAATTTATTCAAAAAAAAAAAATAAAGTAGGCACAAAACATGAAAGAGATTTGAACACACGACCTCAACAATACTTTGAACCCGCTTGACCACTTTTGCAAGAGAAAAGCTTCCGTTAAGTAGGTTCAAAAATAATTTCTATACAAAATTTACCTTGCTTTAGATTTAATTTTGTCACGACTCGAAATTCCCACCATCGGAATCGTGATGGTGCCTAACATTTCACTTGCTAGGCAAACCAACATTAGAACAATTATCCATTTTTTTAGTTTAAATTAAATAATGAGAAACAACTGAAATACTGAAATAATCCAAAGTAAAAATGCAGAAGCTAAAACAGCCAAACGTATACTAAAATCCCTGGACCCGGTGTCACAAGTGCACGAGCCACTAAAATAGTACCTACAAGGGTCTGAAATAAATATAAAGCTATCTGAATGAAAATACACGACTAAATAGAAGGGAGGGGGGACTTCGGGAGCTGCGGGCGCTGAGCAGCTGTACCTTTCTCCGCAAAGCTGATCAATCCAAGCTCGCTAATAACCGCCGCAGGGACCGAATCCAAAATCTGCACATAAATTACAGAGTGTAGTATGAGTACAACCGACCTCATAAACTCTGTAAGTGCCGATCCTAACCTCGACGAAGTAGTGACGAGGCTAAGGCATGTCACTCACACTACAATTTGTCAGCAGTATATAATAAAGACAGAAAAAGGAAATACGGAATGAAATAAGATAGTCAACTGAAAATATTAGCTACAACCTCAAGAAATAAGCCAGTGACGTTCAGAATTACCAATCCTTAGAGATTCAAATAAAAATACCAGAAACCCACACAACTCAAGGAAATGGAAACACATAGGTTGTTGTGGCGTGCAACCTGATCCCACCATACAACACATAATCCTCCCTTATTTCACTGTAATAACATCAACAACAGTAAATAATATATATATATATATATGTGTGTGTGTGTGTGTGTGTGTGTGTGTGTGTGTTGCGGCGCGCAACCCCATCCCACCATATATCAATATCGGTATCATAATTCACCCTTATTTCCCTGTATCAATCCATCCTTATTCCACCTGTTACGATGTGCAACTCGATCCCACCGTATCAGTACAAGTTTACCCTTATTCCACCATATTAATTCAGCCTTATTTCACCTGAAAACTTTCGTATCTATGATATAGTTTGCTTTCTTGGAGTCTCTTGCTCTGTTCATCCTACT
>MDKI01144306.1:0-41315 GCA_005239505.1 Nicotiana paniculata | reverse complement strand
ATGCGCATCAAATGTAAGGTATATCACATGTTAAACTATGCAATTTAGTCTCGCATCAGGAGGGGAGTAAGAAAATATAAAAACAAAAGGTAACCAAGTCAGTGAGGATCATGAAAAGAGTATTGCAGTATTTAAGCACATAATGCGGAAATGAAAGTGTGTCCTAATTTGGGGACCTCTTGGTGCCTGAGGTAGGCCTAGCGACAAATTGATTTGGAGAACTTAAAATGCTAAATGCCTCATTTTATTGATAATAAAAATAGACAAATCCCGAAAAGACAGACGGAAAATAAAAGTCACTAATGGCCATTGGCCTTACTACATTGATAGAAAAATAAAGACATTCATATCTACTTGGTAACAGAAGGACCTTCCCCAGATTCAGCATTCTTGCTTTCTTCTAACAGCTTTCCCAGCTCGCGAAGTCCCAGCAACAGGTAAGTTCTGGCTAGGTATCCCCATGTAGCTCATTCATCCTTTTGACAGTCTTCAACCCTTTTGATGAACTTTTCTTCCAAATCGATTATACCTCGTTCCAAGTACCCCAGCCTCTTGTTGGCACTGATAGCCATGTCCTTCCATTCCTCGATCAATCTTTTGTTGGACTCATGTATCTTGTGGTGATCATCCTTATTTTCCCGGATCCTTTTACGCAACTGGTTGAACTTGACTTGTGGTTCAGCCCTTTCATCTATAACCCTGTGACCTCGGACGTACCCCGGCTTACTCTAACCACCTAGATCCTCTTCTAACCAACCAAGATAAAAAGGGGTATAACCGGCGTGATACATGTCTGGCTCGAAGGTGTCTTTCTCAAGTATAACCTTGCAGTGCCACAGGTGCTGAGCTTGGAGATGTTACACGAGCCAGAGTTGAAGTAATAAATTGCAACCTTCGAAATTCTTATCTCCTTGTTGACACCTTTCTAAGGCCCGATATATATCTGCAACGATCATGGGCGCAATGTTGAAATATTGCCCATTTACGCCTTTCGTTATGGTCTTAATTACCATGGCTAGCCTGGTATGGATCCTTTCCTTCTTCATAGGGAACACGATCAAACCCAAAAAGCAGTCAATAAAAATGAACACTCGGCGATGGACGTGTCCCAAAGAGGTGATAGCAAACTCGTCATGGTAGGTACGGTATGATTTGTTGTAGCCATACCTTTCGTACAAGTAGTCAAAAGGAATGTACGAATCCTCCAGACATACCAATTCCGCGTCCTTTTTTAGACCCCTCATTTTGAGGAAACTTTTTCCTGTGCAGTTCTCAGGCATTAGCAACCCCGGAGCTTCTCACACTAGGTTAGCCAGCCCTCCTATCTATTCTATCAACGGCGCCATTTTGATGTTCCCAAAGCGGAACACGAATCTTTCACGATCCCAGAATAGGGTAGCAGCCTCTACTATCATTTTGTTAGGCTAGATTTCCAGAAGAGATGGTAGATTACCCAAGTGTTTCCTGACGATAGCTTTGTCGCTAGAGTGTAAATCCTCCCACCAATTCAGCAGTTTTGGGTGGATGTTGGAGACCATGCCGAATCTGGGAACTTCGTGCCTTATTTTTTTTTTCTGCAAAACAAATAGGTTAAACCCTTACCCCCACCGGACTTGACTATTTAACGTCAATAATTAGCAGGAAGCATTTAGTTCCCCAAATAAATGCACAGAATGTGAGGGCGTCTGTTTGGGTTTAGGGAAACCCGGTGGACTTTTGGATAATGCTATCTTAAAAGCTATCGTGCGGACGACACTTTAGCTTGACTAGGTTTGACCATGATTCATGTAACAGTGCAATAGAGTAAGGTTTCTATGGGGTTTTAGACTGGTACCCTTGAGCGGACAACTCAAGGGGGAAAGGCACGGAACCATCGACTGCACCGCTGATCGACTAGTTTTACCGCAAATAAGCCTTTCCGAATTTAGTGGGTGATAATATAGGAAGGGCGCAACCACTCATCAAGAGTTGCTATAGTATTTTGTTTGGCACGAGTGGAGTATGAATGTTGAGCATGATTTATGCAATAAGTATTAAAACAAGTTGTCATGTATTTGCACGTTAAAGAAAGCGGTAAAAACGGTAATAATGATTTAAAGCAGTTACAAAAGGAAACAAAGAGACATGTCAGTTACGTTTTGAAAAAATAAATACTCGAAGTAAACCATTAATTGCATGAAAAGAGAATAGGAAAGCGTGCTAGTATTTAAAAATAAAGGCATAAATTCACGAAACAATTTGAAATGGTAAAAGCCTGGATATCCCCAGCAGAGTCCCCATGCTATCGCGCACCCTTTTTATTTTTCCTCTTCCTCCCGGAAGATCAGCTTTATGACATTGGTTGGGACAACTCTTTCCTTTTGGGAAAGGGGTTTGCATATTTTGAAGAGTCGCCACCTAACAATTTTAAGGTGTGTTAGGGTACCTAAGGGGTTCAATTACAACTACGTTGCTAACCAGAGATTTGGGTAGGTACTTGAAATTATCCTAAGGGGAAGGTATTAGGCACCCCTCAGGATCCACAACTGTGGTTCCCGGCCAAATGGTTTCGTGAATTTGTACAACTAACAAATAACAAGTAAAGGCTCAAATAAGAGGGGATTTAAGTCTTAAGCATATATGTGTTTAGAAAACAGTAGGGATGATTGCGAACTAGCGTATACAGGTGTCTTAGGTTTATAATAATATGGATCACATCAATGCAATACCCGGTAATCACTCCTCGAAGAGGGGCTACACGTGGTATTAGCGCGCCAGTCATCATATCCATATTCTACCCTTCCCACCCATGAAGGTAATTAAAGCGTACGTTTGGTCACAGACTTTATTGAGTGCTATTACCCGTCTCATCCTATCAGTACCGGAGGAGGCTAGGACTACTATACTAAAAGTAAGTATTAGGTTGACCCCTAGGTTTAAAGGACAAGATTCTAAGCGACAAACAACGACAATTAAGACTTCAGATAAGGGAAAACAAATAAGAGCAGATACAAGGCCCAAGTAGTCCTCCACAGATTATGCACATGATTAGCACGACTCAAACACAAGTAAGGCCTTATTAACTTCATAACCTAAGGCATGATATCTAGGTGAGAATGCAATAGTGAGGCAGCTTTATTACTGATTTCAGAGGATGAATTTTATCAGTTTCTTACTGATTATAACCATTAATAGTCAAGCAGCAAGTATAAAGGAGTATGTTTCCAATTTTAATATATTTAACACCTAAAGCTTGCTTAAGCATATGAAAACACTCAGTAATTATCCAGATTATTAAAGAAACCATTACAAGTTAGTTTGCCTAAACATGTTGTACTTAGGTGTTGCAAAATACAGAACTATTACCAGTTGTTTGGAAACATGGTGAAATTATTTTCTTCAAGGCCTTTTTCATGCAATCAGTAGTTAAACTAGGTGTTGAATGAGGTCCTAAGATATGATATCTAATATGCACACACAAGGATGCAGAATGCAGAATTCCTAGGAAGGATTTCTAAATGCATAAAGTCACAGTATTTGAACATGCTATGTAGCAAGTATAAGGATGACTTGTTTATTAGCGCATTATTATCCTAAGCATGATTCCTAGGTGTAACACAACATTACAACGATATTAGAACTGGTTTACATGAATAACAGGTTTATATTAACGATTAATCCTAGAGCATGATTTCTATATAATAAATGATAATGCCATAACAGGATGCTAAAGCAGTAAACGTGGGCCTAAGAAACAGGATGTCTAATGCATGATATGCTCGCATACAATCAGCCCTAAACATGAATTTCTAGTACACACGTAAGAAATGTAAACCTACAGGCATGGTATCTACCCTTTAACATGGATAATCTATATAACTACCCTTCCCTTTCCACTATCCATTCCCGAATATTTGTTTACAAATTATTACAGGCCAGGGAATTATGAATTACACAACCAAAAGGAAAAATAAGAAGTTAACTATAGGGAGCCTTCAATTAGGCCCAGATCATCTAAACCTCAATGCCTTTGGTGTTGCATAGACGTTCATAGTCCGGGTGTGTCAAAATTCCCTAAGGACCTCAAGGGCTCTCGGGCAGTGCTTACACCCAGACATAGCCAAAGAGTTAAACATGTGCAATGTGGGAAGTGCCTGCCTTGTGTGTCAAAGTTCAGAGGGTACACAAAGGGTCCCCAAACTAGTGCTCACACGAAGGGGGCTAAACTTAGAATTCTAAGAGTATATGTGAGAGTGCTTTTTATTTTTAAAAGGGGTTTGAGTAAGGAATAATTTTGAGAAAGGGTAAGTAAGAAAACAGTTTTGAAGAAGGAAATGGAAGCTTAACATCACACAAAGGACCAAGGATAGTCCAACAATCACAAATGGGGGTAATGGGATTTGAGGGACAAATACAGAGCATGTAAGGGCAGACAGAAAGCAGGAAGATAGACACATAGACATACAATCAGAAACTCCTAAGGGTCTAGAGGGTCAGGGGGTACAGTAAAGTGCTAGGTTATATTAACAACTAAGGCCATGGTCAAACTAATGTACCAGTCATAGGCATGTAAGAAGTAGGTGCTAAGTATACAGAAACATGTTGGTCATAAACAAATAAAGCCTAATTTAAACATGCGGAGGGGAGTTTAGGATCCTAGATACATGTTGAAGAATAAGTAAGCAAATTGGAACCATACTGAATTACAATAGTAGTAGAAACATGTTGGTTTGAGGACTGGAATCTAAATTAGAACATACCAGTGAAGTGAAGAAAGTAGGAGATGCACAATAGTTAGCCTTGGCTTGCAGCCGGCCGACTTAGAATAGTAGTAGTTAGCACAGAAGAGAGAGAGCAGAGAGTCTTTTAAATTGTGAGAGAGAGAAATTTTTGAACAGATCAGTTCGTGTCCCTATGTTTGTGAGAGACTAGAGTATTTATAGTTTTGAAAACGAGTAGTGAAAATAAGGTAAGGAGTAATAGTTTAACATAATTATAGAAATAATGTTCAATCAGAATCAATCAAAGACCTGGACTCCCTTTCATTAGGGAGTCATAATTCAAACGGCACAATTAGAGTTAAATAAGGATAGGAATAAACTATAAAACTGACCTTTACCATAAAAAGAGTAGTAAGGTATATAGCAAACAATAAAGTCTAGGCACATAACACATAATTAGGGAGAGTATATGTCAGACAATCAGCGGCCTACTCGTGCACATAAATAGGGTATAGTACAATTTAGTTCTGAAAATTAGTCACAAGAATCACGGATGGGATTGAAAATCACAGGGACTCAATACTAACTAAGGAAAGTATCACACAGACAAGGAAATAATTCGAAAATCAGTACAGAGTTACAAGGAAAATGCACAAAGTCACATATTTAGGGAAGATATCACAGGTCTAAGGAGTTTACACAAAAATCATTACAAATTATCGTGTGAACAATCAATAAGGCAAACAGTTAGACCTATTAATCGTTAAAAAACATGTACTGAACAGAATCAGAGAAACCCTAAGCAAGTATTTGGAGAAACAATAGAAAATCAAAACCCAAACAACAATATTACGGCAAGAAACTCAGAGAGAATCCAGAAGAACATATGGATAAATAATACGGACATAAACCCTGAAAATTAGGGTTTCATCAGAATACTTAAGAGTAAAAGAGGAGATTTAAGCAGAATGTTTAAGAAACATTACTGGAAATCAAAATTAATACTAAAATCAGAAGATCAAACGTTTTAAAAAAAGGGTCAAGAAACCCTAGTTTTGGAAACACGAAGGATCGTTTGAAAAAATAGAAGAATCTTTAATGAAAACCCAAGAAAACCTCATAATACGAATAGATTTGTTACAAATCTAAAAGTGTCGGAAGTTTTGAAGTTAGGGTTTCAAAGAGAGAACCCAGAGAGAGAGAGAGAGAGAGTTGGTATAGAAAACACCGGAAAGTAGGAAAATCTTACTGGAATCGAGCCATGAAGGCCTGAGACAGGACAAAGGTGTGAGGGAGTGGACCCTAGTCTCTTGAAGACCTTAGAGACAGCAACACTGGTGAGAAGGAGCCAAGAGAGGCCTGAGGATGGTGAGGATTCCATGGTTTCCGGCTAAGAGGCGGCCGGAGAAGACGAACAGACCTCATCGGAGCTGGAGAGACCAGAGGTCTCTAGAAAGAACTTAGAGAGATAGAGAGAGAGTGTGAGAGGGGGGAAATGAGAGACGGGGGGAGGTCGTTAGGGTTTAATTATGGAAGGTGGAATCTGGGCCGTTGATAAAAAATAATCAACGGACAGGATTAAACAAAGGGTTGGGTCGGGCAGGTGAGATATTGGGCTTAGGTTTATTGGGTTGGTTTTAAAGGGGGTATTGGGCTGGTAGATTTAGGCTAAAATTGAAATTAAAAGGGCTGTTTGTGAAATACCCCAAACAATTGATTAAAATAATTTATAAAATAATTACTAATTATAAAAATGAATTTTTCATGCATGGAAATGTTTTTTTATTAAATAATCATTTAGTATTTAAAAATACAATGGACTAATTTTGATTGAAATGCTGCAAAAATGTATGCATATGGGCTATAATTGCAAAGTTATTGTAATTATAGCCAAAAGGTACCAATTGGCTATTTATGAAATAATGTTGGACTTAATAAATGGTAATATTAAATCAAGAAATGTTTGAAATCATTTGTGATGCTATTTATTAATTATTTATTAGAAAGAAAGTGCTAGGAAAATTAATTAGAAAATCTAGAAATTGTGGGAAAATACCAATTGAAATTAATGCATGGTTTTGAAGTGATATATGCATGTTAAAACTATTTTGGAAAAAATTGGGTATAAACACCTGCTGCCGTGTTCGCAGGCTTCGGAGTCACCTTCCTGTTTTATTTCTATTCAACTGTACTTACTTATTCCCGGACAGTTGTTTTTAGATTTGATAGAAAGATTTCGTAGAGCTTATGACTTGTATTTACCGGGTTTTGAAAAATTTGTAAACTCTGTCAAGAATTCTATTTCGAAACTATTAAAATTTCTTTATTATTGTTGTTGTTCAGTGGTAATGTTAGGCTTACCTAGTCCCTAAGACTAGGTGCCATCACGATACCCAACAGAGGGAAATTTGGGTCTTGACAAACATAGCATAATCCATGTCCACCAAAGTTCTATTTTTTCTTTCTGCCAACCCATTTTGTTGAGGAGTATAAGGGGCACTCATTTGATGTATTAGGCCATGCTCTTCACAGAATTTATTAAATTCGTTAGAAAAATATTATCCGCCTCTATCACTTCGAATAATTTTAATTTTCCCACTCCTTTGATTTTTCACAACAGACTTGTATTCTTTAAACTTTTGAAAATCTTCATATTTAGATCTAAGTAGGTAAACATATGTAAATCTAGAGAAGTCATCTATAAAAGTGATAAAATATCTTTTGCCTCCTCTAGTTAATTCTCCATTTAATTCACACAAGTCTGAATGTATTAAAACTAGTAGTTCTGTGGATGTTTCAACTTTACGAAATGGTTTCTTTGTCATCTTTGCTTGTATCCAAATTTCACATTTTATATGTTGAGTTTTAATTGAGATATAACCATTTTCGGACATATAATTTAAGGAGCCAAAATTAAAATGTCCTAGTCTAGCATGCCATAAACAAGAATCAGACTCAACAATATAAGCACAAACATAATTTATTTCATTAATACTCAATTTAAACATGTCATTACAGTTATAGCCTTTTCCAACAAAGACTCCATTCTTAAACACTATTACATGATCAGACTCAATAACTATCTTGAAACCTTTCTTTGACAGCAAAGCAACAGACATTAAGTTTTTCTTCATATCAGGAACATGATACACATTCAGTAATGTCAACTTCTGGCCGGATGTGAAGTTAATCTCAATGTTTCCTTTTCCAGCAACATCTGCCGCAACATGGTTTCCCATCAAGACTTGTTCAGAATCTTTCACTTCCACATATGTCTTGAACATTTTCTTGTCATAACAGACATGAATAGTAGCACTCGAATATAGCCACCAGTCTTGAGTAATGGTAACACCGGTAGCCATATTTAATTCGGTGACCATACCAATTTGCATTGCAGAAACCACGCCAACCAGTCCTTGAGCAGAATTTTCTACTACGTTTGCCTTTTCAGAATTTCCATATTTTTCAATCTTTCCATACTTTTCTATATTGCCTGCATTGAAATTTATTCCTGCCTTTCTATATCTACAATCCCGAATCAGATGGCCTTTCTTCCCACAGTGACGACAACTAAATTTCTTTCTATTTTTAAAAGAAGGCTTTTTGAAAACTTTTAGATTCTTGTTCTCACTTCATGAACCATTCTGACTGACAAAATTGATTGCGGAACTCGAGGGCTGACTAATAGCATCACGAGCACGAGTCTCACTTTAAATTTGAATGTGAGTACGAAATTGTTCCACAGTCATTTTATCCATTGAATGTAGGATTTTCTTTCTGTAGTCATTCCAAGAGGAAGGCAATTTCGAAAGAATAGCACCTATTTGAAGTGCATCGAGAATTTTAACTTCAAGATCACTCAGTTTTGATACTAAGATGTGCAGTTCATGAATCTGATCCATTATGGGCCTAGTATCAAATATTCTAAATTCAAAGCACTGCAAGGCCAGGAATTTGTTGATACCTCATTTTTCATTCTGGTATGCAGTTTGTAAAGCAGTCCAAATCTCCCTTGGTGACTTCAGATTGTAGTAGAGATCATAGATTCGAATGTCAAGGTATTCAGAATATGACCGCGACACAACAGTTCATCATGCTCTCGTTTCTTCCTTGAATGCATCACTGCATCAGAATCTTCTGTTGTGGGCTCAGGCATCACAGTCAAGGAAGAATCAAGAATATAGTAGATATTGAGAGCAGACAGCAAGAATATCATCTTGTCTCTCCATCGGGTAAAATTGTTCCATCAAAGCGATCAACTTTGATGAACTCTTTCCGATTCTCAACAACAGACATCAATTTCTACATAATAGGATAACTCTTTAAGATTGTTAGAAAAATAATAATAAAAAATGTCTTTGATGCGTGAAAAACGACTGTCCTTAAAGAGTTATCGCATGTATACTAATTTAGTAAAAATAATTCTCTTCAGGATACAACAAAGCCTATAATAATACTTGTGATCTTCTGTCTTCACTTTCTTGGAAGAACTTCTATGTATAGAGCAACCATCGGACCTTTTCAAAACAGATGTTTTCTTTCACAAACAGACGCATCTGTTTATTCAAATAAATTTAAAAAATTAAATTTCAAATAAAACAGATTTAATTGTAGAAATAAATAGAATATAAATGATTTATTTTAGGTCCGACCCGGCCCGCGCCCAAGCCCAAGTCCAAGTCCAAGTCTTTAATATTAATATATATAATATATAATATATGTATTTGCACACATATAAGAGTATGTGTTCCAAATTAAACACATAAAAGGACAAGGACTTAAAAGGTATACAAAGTGGCCTTGCACCACCGATGTGGGACAAGTCCCACTTTTCCAAATTATATAACAAACTATCTTTCAATCCCCCACTAGTTTGTTATATTTCTCATAATATTACGCATATAGGAGAGTATCTTATTTTAATTTGAAATTTCCATTAGTGTAAATATCTTAAAGTCTTGACGAATTTATTGGTACCTTAAAGGTTTGAACCACAACTCCTTTTGTCAAAACCGAAAATATCACATGCACAATATTATATAGTGACTAAGAAAATCCAATATTCGCTTTAGCACGTTTACGGACATGTGCTCATCCTATATTCATGAATATTTACAAGATCAACCCTTTAAATATTGCTAGAAGCGGCACCACTTCAATATTCATATAGGTGGAATTAGTTACTATGTCCCTGTTACTCAAGACATTAATAATTCCATTAAGATTAATCAACCTCTTCATGTAACAGTATGCACTTTGGAGTTTGTCTTTATGCCCATGTTATAACAAGCATTTAACAAGTCCTTAACTCCTCACATAACAGTAAGTAGTACAATGGAATTAGAGCTCCTAAAGAGGAGATCAATGCTCAAACAACACAAGTAACATGTTGTTACCCATTGAACTTATATTGTTAGAGCGTATACTAACTCAAAGTGGGGTTCCCATTACTTGTATTTAATTTAAGGGTCTTAGCCCCATCCCTTCACAAGTTTGTTGTACTACATCTCTACCCAATGGCTTCGTAAATGGATCAGCCAAATTCTTATTTGATCTCAACTATATTATAGCTATAGCTCCATTTGTAATTAATTCTCTTACATAAGCATGTCTCAAGTTTATATGTCTCGATTTCCCATTGTATATTTTATTGTGAGCAACACACATTGAAGTCTCACTATCACAGAATATGGATATGGCTAGCATAGGTTGTGGCCACAACTTTATATCAAGTAACATATTCCTCAGCCATTCTGCTTCTTTGTCAACAGCTGCTAGTGCAATGGATTCAGATTCCATAGTAGAATGGGAAATACATGTTTGTTTCTTGGATGCCCAACAAATGGCTCCACCGCCTAGAGTAAATATCTATCCTGATGAGGATTTATTATCATTAATACTTGTAATCCAACTTGCATCAGAATACCCTTCTAATACATTAGGAAAACCATTATAGAAAATGCCCAAGTGCTTTATATATTTTAAATATCCAAGTACTCTACTTATTGCTTTCCAATGATCATTACCTGGATTACTGGTAAACCTTGAAATTTTACAAACTCAAATGCTATGTCAGGTCTAGTGCAATGCATTGCATACATCATACTACCTATAGCACTTGCATACTCCAGTTGTGCTACTGCTCTTCCAGTATTTGCAGTTAGCTTAACACTAGAATCATAAGGAGTATTATACTCCTTCATTCTTAAATGACTGAATTTTGTAAGGATTTATCTCTTTTGACCTTGATTCCAAAATGATATCAACTTCATTTAAATCTTTCATTTTAAAAAGTGAAGTTAGATACTTCTGGGTCTCAGTAATTCCCCGTAGATTCATCCCAAAAATCAGCATGTGATCGACATAGAAACAAATTATTACTCCATATTCCTTTGTAAATTTATAGTAAATGCACTTGTTCGCATGATTATGTACGAACCCGTTTGATAGTATTACACTATCAAATCTTTCATGCCACTATTTAGGTGCTTGTTTGAGACCATAGAGAGACTGTATCAATTTACAAACCTTTTTCTCATTTTTCGGAAGAATAAATCCTTCAGGTTGTTGCAAATATATTTCTTCACTAAGGTTTCCATTTAAAAGGTTGTCTTAACATCCATTTGATGTACATAAAGATCATAAATGGAGGCCAAGGATAAAAGGACTCTAATGGATATTATTCTTGCAACAGGAGCATATGTATCAAAATAGTCTATGCCTTCCTTTTGAGTGAAACCTTTTGCAACTAATCTTGCTTTGATGGTTTGGACAGAATCATCTGTATTGTACTTTCTTCTAAAGACCCAGTTTCAACCTATAGGCTTTGATCCAAGAGGAAGATCAACTAAAACCCAAGTGTTGTTGGATATAATTGGGTCCATTTCATCATTAATGGCCTCTTTCCAAAAGGCAGCGTCTCTAGAAGACATTTCTTCTTGAAACGTCCTTGGGTCTTCTTCAATATTCAATACAATAGGAATTTGATTACAAACTGTCACAACCCAAATTCCAACTTAGGTCGTGATGGTGCCCATCACCGGAGCCGGGCAAGCCAACATCAGTTTACTAGCGAGATTTCTTTACTTATTTAAATATTCAAGTACTTGTCAAATTTAGATTTAGAAATCATTTAAAGAAAACGGTCAAGTGAATGCAACTTGGTTAAATGAACTCAAAATATTGTTGCCTTCATGTGTGGTATAGCAAAAATATTAAAAAAACTCACTACGTGTACCAAGACCTAGTGTTACAAGTCCACATGTGACTAGTGGAATATACAGAGTAGACCAAATAAATATACAACCGTCTGAAAAGAGTAGACATAAATATCAAAAGAAATAGCATAAACTCTACAATGCTGCTGAGGAACGCCAGAGAGCGCAAATCACCGTGTAGTCTAATCCAAAAAGTACTCTCACGATCGTGCTCCGGTATGGTAACCAGATGCACCAGCCTCAGCACCTGTTCAATTAAGTACATAAGCATAGCATGAGTACATATAAACAAATATGTACCCAGTGAGTATCCCGTCTAAACTCGAAGAAGAAGTGACGAGAGGTAGACGTATTACTCACTAGGTCATTAGCAACAATATAATTAAACAGGTTTAATCAGGATTAGCAATTATGGAAATCAAGTAGACATGGAACAACAAGTATATGAACTACCACCTATCACAAGTGCCAAATAACAACATTAATAAAAGTCAAAAGTCCCCTTCCACATAGAACAATTTATTTGACAATATCAATAAGACTCTCAGTCAAACACATAGCATATAGTTGCCGAGGCGTACGGCCGAAGCGACGCATAAATTAAATGTGCATTGCCGAAAGGTCGAACGGCTCGAACCATAGATGCATCTATTACCCCGCTCGCGAATCGATCGTGCGACGCGGTTGACATAATATAAGGCTACCCCGCTCACGCATCATACATGCAACACGGGTGCTCGTATACATACACAGAATTATCAAGAAATTCAGGAAATATAGAGTTCAGACTTGTAAAAACAAGAATCATGGCAACAGCAAGATTTAATGTAACCATCCATTTTCTCATGTTAGTTTCAGGGATAATAATTGACTAGGAATACATGCAGGGATACAAGTAAGGCATATAAGCATGCTTGTGAGTCCTAAAGACTACCGGCATAACATAGTAGTAGCTACGCACGGACTCTCTTCACCTCGTGCGTGCGTAACCCCCGCAAATAAGGACAATTCAATCATTTATAATTACCTATGGGGACAATTTCCTCTTACAAGGTTAGAAAGGAGACTCACCTCGCGTAGAACCTACTTTCCGGGTCAAGGACGCGCCCGAAACTCCAAACTCTACACCCGAGGACTCGAAACTAGTCAAATATTATATAAATACGTTAATATACACTCAAAAGTATGAAATTCTCTTACTAGCTTAGCTAAGTCATCTTTCTTGAAGAAATCCCTAAATACACCCTCGGGCCCACTTGCTCGGATTCCGGAAATTTTCGAAGAAAACACTCACCAATAGCCTAAGGATCATAAATATATGGTTTTTACATGATTTCATGGTAGAAAAGTGGTGAAATTCCTTAAAGTTCATCAACCCTAGGTTTTCACCCTAAGCCCTTTTATTTCCACTAATTAGGTGTTAAATATACCTAAGATTTAGTGTAATAATCTAACATTTAAATGGAAATTACTTACCTTTCAGTAGCTAGGCCGAATACCCTCTTGAAAGCTCCCAAAATCGCCAATGGAGGAGAAGAAAAATGGTGAAAAATGGTTAAGTCCCGAATTAAATGGGCTCACTGCTTTCAGTGACCTTGGACCTGCGGCTTGAGCACCGCACTTGCGGTCTCGCACCAGCGATCCATTGGTCGCACCAGCGATCCATTGGTCGCACCTGCGGATTATTGGCAAGGAGCCTGGGGATCGCACCTACGGTAGGAATTCCGCACCAGCGGACCCGCTTCTGCGGAGAAGGGTCCACACCTGCGAAGGTAGGACTTTCCTCCTGGGAGTCGCACCTGCGAGGCCTCAACCGCAGGAGCGGTCTCGCACCTGCGATCTGGGCAACCGCACCTGCGGTCACACCAGACCTGGTGCACTAGCAGCTGAAACTGCTAGTTTTTTGCCCCGTTTGGTGTCCGGGAGGCACCTGGGCCCACCCGAACCCCCGTGCAATTATACCAACAAGTCCTAAATCATATTACGGACTTACTCGAGCCTTAGGAACACCCAAAACAACACTAAAAATCGAAAACACTCCTCAAAACCCCCTAGAATCAAACTTAAGAATTTTCAAGTTCTTGAATTCGGTTCAATGCGCCGAACCGACCTATACCACTCGGAATGACACCAAATTTTGCAAGCAAGTCATAAATGACATAACGGAACTATTCCCGGTGAAATTCCATTCGTACCTCGATAACTCAAAAACACGTTCCAAACCAAATTATGAACTTAAGGAAACTCTATTTCGCTATTTGGCGCCGAAACGCTCCCTGGTCATCCAAAACCCATTCCGGACATACGCACAAGTACGAAATCATCATACGCAGCTACTGGAATTGGCGAAACTCGATTCCGAGGTCGTTTACTCCGAATGTTGACCGAAGTCAAACTTGGCCTTAAGAGCCAAATCTTAAGGAACCAAGTGTTCCTATATTACCCTATACACTTCTGAATCCCGAAACACCCGTCCCCGCAAGTCAATAATCACTGAAAGCCGCTACAGGAAGTCTTATTTAGGGGAACGGGGTTCGAATATGCAAAACGAGCGGTCGGGTCGTTACACAAACGTTTGTCCTATCTCCTTCAGCCAGAAATACTGTAGACTGTGAAGAAATAAAATCAGAACCAAGATGTTTTTCTTTTCTTATTATTTGTATTTTCCTTGGTTCTATTTGCATATCATCACTTCTTTATTTATTTGTAATAATTTCAGAAAGTGATAATCTATTTGCATTAATACAGTTTCCATTCACTTCAGTCATTTCATCAACATTGTCATTTATAAATCTATTTTCAATAAATTCAACATGTATAGATTCTACAATAACATTAGATTCTAGATCTAGCAGTATATATGCTTTTGAGTATTGTGCATATCCTACAAAAACACTTCTAATTTCTCTAGGACCCAATTTTGTTCTTTAATGGTCAGGTACTCTATAATAGGATATACACCCCCACACTTTAAAATAGTTTAAATTTAGTTTTCTACCATTCCAAAGTTCATAAGGAGAAACATGCAAACTTTTTGAAGGCACTCTAGTCAAAATGTAACATGCAGTTAGTCGTGCTTCACCCCATAAATTATGTGGCATGCATTAGGTAACATAGCATTAACCATATCCACCAAAGTTCTATTTTTTCTTTCTTCCAACCCATTTTGTTGCGGAGTATAAGGGGCGCTCATTTGATGTATTAGGCCATGCTCTTCACAGAACTTATTAAATTCGTTAGGAAAATATTCTCCGCCTCTATCACTTCGAATAATTTTAATTTTCCTACTCCTTTGATTTTCCACAACAGACTTGTATTCTTTAAACTTTTGAAAAGCTTCATCTTTAGATCTAAGTAGGTAAACATATGTAAATGTAGAGAAGTCGTCTATAAAAGTGATAAAATATCTTTTGCCTCCTCTAGTTAATTCTCCATTTAATTCACACAAGTCTGAATGTATGAAATCTAGTAGTTCTGTGGATCTTTCAACTTTACGAAATGGTTTCTTTTTCATCTTTGCTTGTATGAAAATTTCACATTTTGTATGTTGAGTTTTACTTGAGATATAACCATTTTTGGACATATAATTTAAGGAGCCAAATTTAAATGTCCTAGTCTAGCATGCCATAAACAAGAATCAGACTCAACAGTATAAGCAGAAACATAATTTATTTCATTAATACTCAATTTGAACATGCCATTACAGTTATAGCCTTTTCCAACAAAGACTCCATTCTTAGACATTATTACATGATCAGACTCAATAACTATCTTGAAACCTTTCTTTGATAGCAAAGCAGTAGACATTAAGTTTTTCCTCATATCAGGAACATGATACACATTCAGTAATGTCAACTTCTGGCCAGATGTGAAGTTAATCTCAATGCTTCCTTTTCCAGCAACATCTGCCGCAACATGGTTTCCCATCATGACTTGTTCAGAATCTTTCACTTCCACATATGTCTTGAACATCTTCTTGTCATAACAGACATGAATAGTAGCACCCGAATCTAGCCAACAGTCTTGAGTATTTGTAACAGCGGTAGCCATATTTAATTCGGTGACCATACCAATTTGCATTGCAGAAACCATGGCAACCAATCCTTGGGCAGAATTTTCCACTACGTTTGCCTTTTAAGAATTTCCAGATTTTTCAATTTTTCCATATTTTTCCGTATTGCCTGCATTGGGATTTATTCTTTCCTTTCTATATCTATAATCCCGAATTATATGGCCTTTCTTCCCACAGTGATAACAACTAAAATTCTTTCTCTTTTTAAAAGAAGTCTTTTTGAAAACTTTTAGATTCTTGTTCCCACTTCCTGAACCATTTTGACTGACAAAATGGACTGCGGAACTCGAGGGCTAACTAATAGTATCACGAGCACGAGTCTCACTTTAAATTTGAATGTGCGTACGAAATTGTTCCACAGTCATTTTATCCATTGAATGTAGGATTTTCTTTCTATAGTCATTCCAAGAGGAAGGCAATGTCGAAAGAATAGCACCTATTTGAAGTGCATCGGGAATTTTAACTTCAAGATCACTCAGTTTTGATACTAAGATTTGTAGTTCATGAATCTGATCCATTATGGGCCTAGTATCAAATATTTTAAATTCAAAGTACTACAAGGCTAAGAATTGGTCGATACCTCATTTTTCATTCTGGTATGCAGTTTGTAAAGCAGTCCAAATCTCCCTTGGCGACTTCAGATTGCAGTAGAGATCATAGAGTCGATCTGTCAAGGTATTCATAATATGACCGCGACACAACAGTTCATCATGCTCTCGTTTCTTCCTTGAATGCATCAGAATCTTCTGCTGTGGACTCAGGCATCGCAGGCAAGGTAGAATCAAGAACATAGTAGATATTGAGAGCAGACAGCAAGAATATCAACTTGTCTCTTCATCGGGTAAAATTTGTTCCATCAAAGCGATCAAGTTTGATGAACTCTTTCGGATTCTCAACAACAGACATCAATTTCTCCATTGTAGGATAACTCTTTAAGATTTTTAGAAAAATAATAATAAAAAAAATGGCTTTGAGGCGTGAAAAACGACTGTCCTTAAAGAGTTATCGCTTGTATACTAGTTTAGGAAAATACAAACGATTCTCTTCAGGATACAACTAAGCCTATAATAATACTTGTGATTTTTTGTCTTCACTTTGTTGGAAGAACTTCTTTATATAGAGCAACCATCAGACCTTTTCAAAGCAGATATGTTCTTTCACAAACAGACGCATTTGTTTATTCAAATAAATTTAAAAAATTAAATTTCAAATAAAACAGATTTAATTGTAGAAATAAATAAAATATAAATGATTTATTTTAGGTCCGACCCGGCCCGTGCCCAAGCCCCAAGTCTAAGTCCAAGTCTTTGATATTAATATATATAATATATAATATATGTATTTGCACACATATAAGAGTATGTGTTCTAAATTAAACACATAAAAGGATAAGGATTTAAAAAGCACACAAAGTGGCCTTGCACCACCGATGTGGGACAAGTCCCACTTTTCCAACTTATATAACAAACTATCTTTCAATCCCCCACTAGTTTGTTATATTTCTCATAATATTACGCATATAGGAGAGTATCTTATTTTAATTTGAACTTTCCATTAGTGTAAATTTCTTAAAGTCTTGACGAAGTTATTGGTACCTTAAAGGTTTGAACCACAACTCCTTTTGTCAAAACCGAAAATATAACATGCACAATATTATATAGTGACTATGAAAATTCAGTTTTCGCTTTAGCACGTTTACGGCCATGTGCTCATCCTGTATTCATGAATATTTACAAGATCAACCCTTTATATCTTGCTAGAAGCGGAAACACTTCAATATTCATATAGGTGGAATTAGTTACTATGTTCCTGTTACTCAAGACATCAATAATTCCATTAAGATTAATCAACCTCTTCATGTAAAAGTACGCACTTTGGAGTTTGTCTTTATGCCCATGTTATAACAAGCATTTAACAAGTCCTTAACTCCTCATATAACAGTAAGTAGTACAATGGAATTAGAGCTCCTAAAGAGGAGATCAGTGCTCAAACAACACAAGTAACTTCTTGTTACCCATTGAACTTATATTGTTAGAGTGTATACTAACTAAAAGTGGGGTTCCCATTACTTGTATTTAATTTAAGGGTCTTAGCCCCATCTCTTCACAAGTTTGTTGTACTACATCTCTACCCAATGGCTTCGTAAGTGGATCAGCCAAATTCTTATTTGATCTCAACTATATTATAGCTATAGCTCCATTTATAATTAATTCTCTTACATAAGCATGTCTCAAGCTTATATGTCTCGATTTCCCATTGTATATTTTATTGTGAGCAACACACATTGAAGTCTCACTATCACAGAATATAGATATGGTTGGCATAGGTTGTCGCCACAACTTTATATCAAGTAACATATTCCTCAGCCATTCTGCTTCTTTGTCAGCAGCTGATAGTGCAATGGATTCAGATTCCATAGTAGAATGGGAAATACATATTTGTTTCTTGGATGCCCAACTAATGGCTCCACCGCCTAGAGTAAATATCCATCCTGATGTGGACTTATTATCATTAAAACTTGTAATCCAACTTGCATCAGAATACCCTTCTAATACATTAGGAAAACCATTATAGCAAATGCCTAAGTGCTTTGTATATTTTAAATATCCAAGTACTCTACTTATTGCTTTCCAATGATCATTACCTGGATTACTGGTAAACCTTGAAAGTTTACAAACTGCAAATGCTATGTCAGGTCTAGTGCAATGCACTGCATACATCATACTACTTATAGCACTTGCATACTCCAGTTGTGCTACTGCTCTTCTAGTATTTGCAGTTAGCTTAACACTAGAATCATAAGGAGTATTATACTCCTTCATTCTTAAATGACTAAATTTTGTAAGGATTTTATCAATATAATGTGCTTGTGACAAAGTCATTCGCTTGTTATCTCTTTTGACCTTTATTCCCAAAATGGTATCAACTTCATTTAAATATTTCATTTTAAAAACTGAAGTTAGATACTTCTCGGTCTCAGTAATTCCCCGTGGATTCATACCAAAAATCAGCATGTCATCGACATAGAAACAAATTATTACTCCATATTCCTTTGTAAATTTATAGTAAATGCACTTGTCCGCATGATTATGTACGAACCCGTTTGATAGTATTACACTATCAAATCTTTCATGCCACTATTTAGGTGCTTGTTTGAGACCATAGAGAGACTGTATCAATTTACAAACCTTTTTCTCATTTTTCGGAAGAATAAATCCTTCAGGTTGTTGCATATATATTTCTTCACTAAGGTTTCCATTTTAAAAGGATGTCTTAACATCCATTTGATGTACATAAAGATCATAACTAGAGGCCAAGGATAAAAGGAATCTAATGGATGTTATTCTTGCAACAGAAGCATATGTATCAAAATAGTCTATGCCTTCCTTTTGAGTGAAACCTTTTGCAACTAATCTTGCTTTGAAGGTTTGGACAGAATCATCTGTATTGTACTTTCTTCTAAAGACCCACTTACAACCTATAGGCTTTGATTTATTAGGAAGATCAACTAAAATCCAAGTGTTGTTGGATATAATTGAGTCCATTTCATCATTAATGGCCTCTTTCCAAAAGGCAGCGTCTCCAGAAGACATTTCTTCTTGAAACGTCTTTGGGTCTTCTTCAACATTCAATACAATAGGAATTTGATTACAACTGTTTGTCCTATCTGGTTCAACAAGAAATACTATAGACTGTGAAGAAATAAAATCATACCAAGATGTTTTTCTTTTCTTATTATTTGGCTTTTTCTTGGTTCTATTTGCATATTATCACTTCTTTGTTTATTTGTTGTAACGAACCGACCGGTCGTTTTGAGCTCTAGCGCATCATTCAGCGATTTGAAGTCGTGAGCAGCTTTATTTCAGGTATTATGACTCGTGGGCGTAGTCGGAATTGAATTCCAAGAAGTTTAGAATAGATTTGGAAAGAAAATTCTCATTTTAGAAGCATTAAGTTGGAGAAATCAGCTAAGATTAGAATTTTGAGTAAACGACCTTTGAATCAGGATTTGAAGGTTCCAGTAGGTTCGTATGATGATTTTGGACTTGGATGTATGTCTGGCTCGGGGTTTGGATAACCCGGGAGCGCTTCGGCGTATATTGTGAAAGTTTGCATTTTAGAAGGATTTCATGAATTTGGGCTTGAAGTGCATATCAGTGAGGGTGATGTCCGTTTGGGATTCCGAGTCTGGGAATAGCTCCGTATGGTGATTCTGGAGTTGGGAGCGCGATCGGAAGTGAATTTGGATGTCCGTAGGTCATTTTGAAGTCATTTGGCTAAAGATAGGAATTTGAAGGTTTTTGAGAAATCCGACCGGAAGTGAAAGTTTTTATATCGAGGTCAGAATACAATTTCGAAAGTTGGAGTAGGTATGTAATGTTGAATACGACTTTTGTGCAAAATTTGAGGTCAATCGGGTGTGATTTGATAGGTCTCGGCGTCGGATGTAGAAGTTTGAAATTTTAAGTTCTTAAAGAATTGGATTTGAGTGTGATTCGTGATTTCGGCGCTGTTTGATGTGATTTGAGGGCTCGAGCAAGTCCATGTCATGTTTTGGGATAGGTTGGTGTGATTGGATGGGGTCTCAGGGGTCTCGGGTGGATTCCGAGTGGTTACCGGATCAAAGTTGAAGTTGGAAAAAGGGCTGAAGCTTGCTTTCATCTGGTGTAATCACACCTGTGAGGCTTTGACCATAGGTGCGGCTAAAGGCGCCGCAGGAGCGAGATTGGGGCTGGAGATGAGGAGGCCGCAGGTGCGGAAGATTGGTCGCACCTGCGGAATCGCAGGTGCGAAGAGGGAATCGCAGGAGCGGGAATTTGCTGGGTCAAGTCAGAGCCGCACCTGCGATGGAATTTCTGCAGGTGCGGAGCCGCAGGAGCGGCCATTGGATCGCAGGTGCGAAAGAGGCCTGGGCAGAATGTTTTAAAGACGGGTTTATGTCATTTCTCACCCATTTTTCATTGTCATGGACGATTTTTGGAGAGCATTTCAAGGGGGATTCTCGTCAGGCATCAAGGTAAGTAAACTCCTTCCATTTGTTAGACAAGATATTATGCGTGGATTAGACATGGAAATTGGTAGGAATTTGGGAAGCTTTTTAAGAAACCTAGAAAATGTAAATTTAGAATTTAGCCACGAATTTGAGTATGAAATGTAGAGTAAATTGCATGATTGAACTAGTAGGGCTATGGGTAGAATGTATCTTTGAGAATTTCCGATTTCCAGGCACGTGGGCCCGAGGGCATTTTGGTCTTTTCTCCGAGCGGGGTTGGGAAAGTATATAATATGAATTTTTTGTGAGTATTAGGATGAATTTTCATTGCTTTTCCATTATGTGGTAGTTTCGGAGCGTTGTGCGTTCATTGGAGTCATCTGAGGGGCTTGGAAGCCGGTGTTAGAATTTCGGAGCGAGGTAAGTCTCCTTTCTAACTTTGTGAAGGGGAATCGTCCCCCTAGGTGAATAATTCAATATTCTATTATCTTCGGGGGATACGTACGCACGAGGTGACGGGAGTCCGTGCGTAGCTACTACTATGCCTTGTCCGGGTAGCCTAGGACCCACTAGCATGCCTTACCTATTGTACCTGTGATCTTGTCTGTGATGTTAGACTGCTAATATAATCGAAATTGTAATTTAATGACTAAGGAAGATTAGAGTTTATTTTCTAAATCATCTGAAAAGAGAATTTATTTCCTTCGTGGGCAATTGTATTTCCGAATAAGGTTGTGTTATTAAACGTTATATAAACTCGGCAAGTGAATTTCGAAAAAGGGATTTAGATGCTATTTGTGGTTTTTGAAAGAGAAATCGGTCATTTACTTGAGTATTTGTGTTCCCGACGTATTCGGGGTGGATTGTTGATTGTGCATATCTGCTTGTGACCGCTTTGCAATTTACATTCCGCGAGCGGAGTGTTATTTCCCCTACTCTCATGGGAGCGGGTCGTACGCCATGGCGGGTTTAGAATGCACTTTTGGTACGGGCCGTTCGATCCTCGACAGTGCATAGATATGATTATTATATTGAGAGGTGCACTTATGGGATGGGCCGTTCGATCCTCGGCAGTGCACAGAGAGGATTATTATATTGAGAGATGCACTTTTGGTACGGGCCGTTCGATCCTCGGCAGTGCATAGACATGAGTATTTTATTGAGAGGTGCACTTGTGGTACGGGTCGTTCGATCCTCGGCAGTGCACAGAGTGATTATTATGACGGCTCAGGCCGGTTGTTCTTATCCCATATGCGCATGTTAAACTGTTAAATGTTTTCTACATGATTTTGAAGTGATAAGATATTTGAGAGAAAATAAAGAGGCAATTGTTTATTTAAGATATTTAGAAAAAATGAGAAAGTGGTATTTGTTGTTTATTTCCAGTATTTACTTGGAGTTCAGTGCCTTACAACATGTTGTGTTACCTTTACATGCTTATCGTGTTCATTTTACACTGTTAAATAAATTGTTGGCCCTTAGTGAGTGTCTAATTCGACCTCTCGTCACTACCTCTCTGAGGTTAGGCGGGCGACTTACTGAGTACACGTTATTTTGTACTCATGCTACACTTGTTGTGCATTTTTATTGCACAGGTACTTTCATAACAATGTGGAGGATTCGGAGACTTAGGCGAGCTGCATCATCTGGAGGTGATCCGCAGCTGACAGAGTCTCCTTCGTACTGTACCTATTTCATTTAAATTTTCTTGTCCAGTTGTATTTCGGAAAGGCTTGTGATGATTGTTGAATTCTTAGAAATTGCTCATGTACTTGTGACACAGGGTTCTGGGATATGTATTGGGATATAATTGCTTAAGTGTAATCTTTAAACCATTGTTTTAATTACCAGACTTTTATTTATTTATTATGTAATGAGGTGAAAGGAAGTGTTTTCATAAATGTTTTAAAATGGAAAGTTATTTCAATTAATTAAAGTTTTGGCTTGCCTTACCTTGATGTCCGGCGCCATCACGACCTTAGGGATTTTGGGTCGTGACATTTGTAATAATTTCAGAAAGTGACAATTTATTTGCATTAATACGTTTTCCATTCACTTCAGTCATTTCATCAACATTGTCATTTATAAATCTATTTTCAATAAATTCAACATGTATAGATTCTATAATGACATTAGATTCTAGATCTAGTAATCTATATGCTTTTGAGTGTTGTGCATATCCTACAAAAACACTCTAATTTCTCTAGGACACAATATTGTACTTTGATGGTCAGGTACTCTATAATAAGATATACACCCCCACAATTTAAAATAGTTTAAATTTGGTTTTCTACCATTCCAAAGTTTATAAGGTGAAACATGCATACTTTTTGAAGGCACTCTATTCAAAATGTAACATGAAGTTAGTAGTGCTTCACCCCATAAATTATGTGGCAAATGTGAATTAAGTAACATAGCACTAACCATGTCCACCATAGTTCTATTTTTCTTTCTGCCAACTCATTTTGTTGAGGAGTATAAGGGGCACTCATTTGATGTATTAGGTCATGCTCTTCACAGAATTTATTAAATTCGTTAGGAAAATATTCTCCACCTCTATTACTTCGAATAATTTTAATTTTTCGACTCCTTTGATTTTCCACAACATACTTGTATTCTTTAAACTTTTGAAAAGCTTCATCTTTAGATCTAAGTAGGTAAACATATGTAAATCTAGAGAACTCATCTATAAAAATGATAAAGTATATTTTGCCTCCTCTATTTAATTCTCCATTTAATTCACACAAGTCTGAATGTATTAAATCAAATAGTGTTGTGGATCTTCAACTTTACGAAATGGTTTCTTTGTCATCTTTGCTTGTATGCAAATTTCACGTTTTATATGTTGAGTTTTACTTGAGATATAACCATTTTTGGACATATAATTTAAGGAGTCAAAATTTAAATGTCCTAGTCTAGCATGCCATAAACAAGAATCATACTCAACAATATAAGCAGAAACATAATTTATTATTTTAATACTCAATTTTAACATGCCATTACAGTTATAGCATTTTCCAACAAAGACTTCATTCTTAGACACTATTACATGATCAGACTCAATAACTATCTTAAAACCTTTCTTTGACAGCAAAGCAACAGACATTAAGTTTTTCTTCATATCAGGAACATGATACACATTCAGTAATGTCAACTTCTGGCCGGATGTGAAGTTAATCTTAATGCTTCCTTTTCCAGAAACATATGCTGCAACATGGTTTCACATCAAGACTTGATCAAAATCTTTCACTTCCACATATGTCTTGAACATTTTCTTGTCATAACAGACATGAATAGTAGCACCCGAATCTAGCCACCAGTCTTCAGTATATGTAACAGCGGTAGCCATATTTAATTCGGTGACTATACCAATTTGCATTGCAGAAACTATGGCAACCAGTCCTTGGGCAAAATTTTCCACTACGTTTGCCTTTTCAGAATTTCCAGATTTTTCAATCTTTCCATACTTTTCTGTATTGCCTGCATTGAAATTTATTCCTGCCTTTCTATATCTACAATCCCGAATCATATGGTCTTTCTTCCCATAGTGATGACAACTAAAGTTCTTTCTCTTTTTAAAAGAAGGCTTTTTGAAAACTTTTAGATTCTTGTTCCCACTTCCTGAACCATTCTGACTGACAAAGTTGACTGCGGAACTCGAGGGCAAACTGAGCACGAGTCTCACCTTCAATTTGAATGTGAGTACGAAATTGTTCCACAGTCATTTTATCCATTGAATGTATGATTTTCTTTCTATATTCATTCCAAGAGGAAGGCAATTTTGAAAGACAAGCACCTATTTGAAGTGCACGGGAATTTTAACTTCAAGATCACTCAGTTTTGATACTAAGATTTGCAGTTAATGAATTTGATCCATTATGGGCCTAGTATCAAATATTTTAAATTCAAAGTACTACAAGGCCAGGAATTTGTCGATACCTCATTATTTATTAAGGTATGCAGTTTGTAAAGCAGTCCAAATCTCCCTTGGCGACTTCAGATTGCAGTAGAGATCATAGAGTCGATCTGTCAAGGTATTCAGAATATGACCGCGACACAACAATTCATTATGCTCTCGTTTCTTCCTTTTTCCTTGACTGCATCAGAATCTTCTGTTGTGGGCTCAGGCATCGCAGGCAAAGCAGAATCAAGAACATAGTAGATATTGAGAGCAGACAGCAAGAATATCATCTTGTCTCTCCATCGGGTAAAATTTGTTCATCAAAGCGATCAAGTTTGATGAACTCTTTCGGATTCTCAACAACAGACATCAATTTCTCCATAGTAGGATAACTCTTTAAGATTGTTAGAAAAATAATAATAAGTAAATAAATGACTTTGAGGCGTGAAAAACGGCTGTCCTTAAAGAGTTATTTGCATGTATACTAATTTAGGGAAATACAAACGATTCTCTTCAGGATACAACAAAGCCTATAATAATGCTTGTGATTTTTTGTCTTCACCTTTGTTGGAAGAACTTCTATTTATAGAGCAACCATCGGACCTTTTCAAAACAGATGTGTTCTTTCACAAACAGACGCATCTGTTTATTCAAATAAATTTAAAAAATTAAATTTCAAATAAAACAGATTTAATTGTAGAAATAAATAAAATATAAATGATTTATCCAAGTCCAAGTCTTTGATATTAATATATATAATATATAATATATGTATTTGCATACATATAAGAGTATGTGTTCTAAATTAAACACATAAAAGGAGAAGGACTTAAAAGGCACACAAAGTGACCTTGCACCACGATGTGGGACAAGTCCCACTTTTCCAACTTATATAACAAACTATCTTTCATTTTTTCTATTTCTAAGTGTTTTACTCTCTAAACTAGATTGTATTTGTTGAATTCCTGTTACTGACCATTGCTCGTCTGGTGGAGGAGGAAGCTGATGGGGAGGGGAAGCTTGGGGAAGATTTTGGAGGGGAAGGTGGGATAATATTTTGTTGGAAAAAGTTTAATCAATTAAGGTTTATTTTTGAATATATATTTATTTACAGTTGAGTTATGACATGTGTCACATTTTGATTGGCAAGTGGATGTAGTCTCCAAACAAAAAACTGGTGAAGGAAAAAAGTGATGTGTCTCATTTTGAAAAGGTTAGATGTGTAAAAAGTTATCCGTGTTCAGAAGGTGTGTAATAGGGATTTGGTCCAAAGTTGAACTATATATTTTCTGCCTAATATAAATAATGGGTGCAGATATGAATTCCTGACTGCATTTATTGGTTGAATAAATCCTAAACGAAAAGAATATTGAAATAACTCATGTCCCCAAAAGAAAAGAAAATCATTCCTCAAAGCGAAAAAAATTGAAAGAAAATATCAGTTGTAGCTCGTGAGCAAAGATTCCAGGCAACTAGTACAAAATCTTGTGATCTGCTAGAAATTTTATCAGTGTAGAACCCACAAAATATTCTACTAGACCACACTATATATATATATATTTATATTTTTTTTTTTTTCATTTTTCGGCAGGTGTTTGGTATCGGGCCAGAAAACAGATACGGATCTAGAATTTCTAGAACATGGGTGCACCACTGAAAAAGCAAAAAAAGAAGTACTAAGTGAGACTCGATCCATGTTCCTTTAGCGAAATAACTCAACATTCACCTAGATGCACCATTCAACATTTTGAAGCATGAGGGCCAATAGATAATATTAGATCAATACTATCAAATATATACATAAAATATCTAGTTTGGTGGAACAATCATGGGTTCACGTGCACCGTAAAAATAGCCTAAATCCGTCCCTGTCGGGAAGTCCCACATTAAAGGAGGTTGAAGCTCGCTCTAACAAAAATGACTTTATACCCAAGACTCAAACATGAAATTTTTAACTAAGGATGAACGAGTACTTGCAACTCCGCCATAACCTTATTGATCTTTTTATATATCTATCATATGTTCACATGTATTTATATCAAAATATAGTACATAACGTGACAATTTCAAGTGTTACAATTGATTTTTGCATTCTCTTTTACAAGTTTCTGCCAAGAAGGTTTTTGTTCTTTTACTAAAGTTAATTATATATGTAGTAGAAGACAAAATGGTTGATCTGCATTTTAGATTCTTTTATTTTTATTTTTATTTTTTTTGGTTTTCCATCCGGTGTTCGGTGTCCGATATCCGCATTGGAGCCCGACTATATCCGGATTCGCGTCGCGTAGGGTCCCATTCGGGGGGAAGCGCTCTCTACCAAGGATTTTTCCATACCCAGGACTTGAACCCGAAATCTGTGATTAAGGAAAAAACAGTCTCATGACTGCACCACATCCTTTGGTAGTAGATTCATTTGCTCATATCAGGCTAAAAGATATGCAAAATAGTAGTAAGAACGACATATAAATAACAACAAAAGCGTTTACATCAAAATATAAAAAAAGTTATAGTGACTCAGTAGTGGAATCTTCAAAATTTTAATATGTTTCTCTATTACAGACAAAACTAGTATATGAACAAAATTATGACCAAGCTACGGATTTGTACAGTTTACTAGTGATTAATATAAAGATCAGTTAATATTATATATATATATATATATATATATATATATATATATATATATATATATATATATATATATATATATATATATATATATATATATATATATATATATATAAATTTAAATTACTTTCTGTTTTACTTTTTTATATACATTAAATATTAAACACTTTTTTTAAATTTTTGACTTCGTCACTACCGTAAGAAAAAATAATTTTGGTCCCTCTTTGTCTTGGCAAATGGAGTATTATTTTCTTATGAGTCGTAGAGAAGGAGGAGAATAATCAAAGGCCACGGCGATGACTATATTTTTTCTATTTCTTTAGGGGAAGATTAATATCTAGCATAGACCCGCATTATCATATTTTCTTATGTGAATTTTGTAAATATATACTTGTTTGGCTTAAATTCGAAATATTATTGAATAGCTTTGAGTAAATAAACACATATATAGACAATAACACTAGTGTTATGAAATACTTGATTAGGGTGGATATTCATAACTCTTAAGAGAGTAACACCCACTATTCTTTTCCATTAACCGCTCACTATTTCTTACCATTATAGTTGTAACTTCAACACCTTCATGATCTCAATAGTTAATATCATGTTCATTACATCCCTTTGTATTACCTAAATATCATCCTATAAAGAGAGGGTCTGCGCATCGACCAGAAGGTAACAAAATTCGTGGCCGAGGTGTCAATCATGATCGAGGACAAGCGTTGTGTAAAGGACAATAACGACTAGTTTTCAGAATAGGATATTAGAGAGTGTTGGGTTTTATGAGTAATAACAAAAGAGGTATGAATGGAAAATTGTGGGAAAAAAATGGAGGAAAATGAAATTTTGAATTAGTTCACTTTACTAATGCACTTTGTCCCTCATTGGAAAAAGGAAAGAAAATCTTTGTGCTTATATAGAGAAGCACATCTTCTAGGTCTTAAAGAGTTAAGAAGAAGTGGTGCTCCGCGCTGTCGTCATTGTCGCTCGCTTCGGCTTCGGCTTCGGTAAATTGATTTGATTGATAATTTTTTGGACCAAATTTATTTTTCGTTTCCATCATTTAATATTTTCTTTTCTAATATTTTTTTGCGGAAAAAAATTTGCAGAATCATTTTCCAACGGTCGAGTTCGCGACCAAACATTCCATTCAACAGAAATTTAAATAATTTATGCTGAATAGACACCTTATCAACGAACAAGCACCTTTGCACCTATTGGGACTCAACTTCGTTGGCTATAAATAGAGAGGCTTAGCCTCATTTTTCACCACCGAAAATCTGAAATCTCTCCCCTCAATCTTCTGCATTCAGCATTGGTTTTCAAAAGCAAAACGTAAGCATTTCGTGTGATTTGCTCCGCCATTTGAGTTCGTCGAAGTTCTGTGATTTGAAGTGCCGCTATCACAGAATAGTTATTCCGTTTTATCCTGGGAGGAATTAATCTGAAACCTTGGGCAACTGTGAGGGGATTAAATTCCCTATGGAAACACAAGTAAACTTGTAGGCTCGGAATTTTTCTGTTTTGTTTTCTTAAACTAATGTTTGTTGATTTATTGGTTTTGAATACAGCGTGCTAACAAGATTAAGGAATTTATTATTTATTTTTGTATTCATCTTACTTTCTAATTTGGGAGACTAAAATCGTAGTAATTTTCTACTCCTGTTTTGGAGATTAAAATCTTCGGATTTTCTGCTCCAGTTTGAGATTAAAGTCTTTGTGACTTTCTACTCAATCTGAGATATAAAAACTCGGTTGTTTGTATTCGGTTTGAAGATATAAAATCTTCACCGAGATATTAATTTTGTTGATGTCAATTTGTTTACAGAAAAAATGACAACAAGTACGGAACAACAAAATGGTTTTGTTGGAACGACTACTGCTGCAATGGCTACGACGTCTTCAAGTTGCACAACGCCTGTACCGGCAGAAAAGCCCAGAAAATTTTTCGGCATGGACTTCAAACGCTGGCAGCAGAAAATGTTCTTCTACCTGATCACACTCAGTCTACAGTGCTTTATAAGCGTGGACATTCCAGTCATGGGAGAAGAGACTCCGGCTAATGAGCGATTTGTGGTCACGAACACATGGAAGCATTCTGACTTCTTGTATAAAAATTATATATTGAGTTGTTTGGAAGATGGCTTGTACAACGTTTACAGTGTCATGGAGACTTCGAAAGAGTTGTGGAACGCTCTTGCAAAGAAGTACAAGACGGAAGATGTTGGACTAAAGAAATTTGTTGCCGCAAAGTTCTTGGACTTTAAAGTGGTTAACAGTAAGTCTGTCATAACTCAAGTACAAGAATTGCAAGTCATCGTTCATGACCTCCTTACCGAAGATATAAATCGAATCAATATTTTTATTAAATATATTGATTATATTATTAACCTAAATTTATGATTGTAGGTATGGTCATAAATGAAGCGTTTCAAGTTGCAGTATTTATTGAAAAGTTACCTCCGATGTGGAAGGACTTTAAAAACTACTTGAAACATAAGTGAAAGGAGATGACATTGGAAGACCTTATTGTTCGCCTAAGGATTGAAGAGGACAAAAAGTCTATAGAAAAGAAGTCTCGTGGAAATTCAATAATAATGGGTGCAAATATTGTTGAGGAAGCTTCAACAAGCAAAAAGAGAAAGAAGACGTCTGGACCAAAGAATTATCCAAGCAAAAAGAAGTTCAAAGGTAATTGCCACAACTGTGGAAAGGTTGGACACAAGGCTGCTAAATGTCATGTACCAAAGAAGGACAAGAAGAAAAGTCAAGCAAACATGATTGAGAAGAATGATGAAATAGACGATTTATGTGCCATGCTTTCAGAATGCAGCCTAGTCGAAAATCCTAGAGAGTGGTGGATTGATTCGGGGGCAACTCTTCATGTTTGTGCTAACAAGGAGTTGTTTACTTCTTATGCTCCCGCTGGACTCAATGAGACAGTTTTTATGGCAAATTCCGCTCATGCAAAAATTGAAGGAACGGACAAGATAGCTTTGAAGATGATTTCTGGCAAGATTGTTACTCTAAATGATGTCCTTCATGTTCCTGAAATGCGGAAGAATTTAGTCTCAACATCACTTCTAGTCAAGAATGTCTTTAAGTATGTTTTTATTTTCGACAAGGTTGTAGTTAGTAAGAATGAAATGTATGTAGAAAAATATTACCTTACTGAGGGCCTTTTCAAACTCAATGCAATCGCCATTGATATGAATAAAATTTTAGCTTCTTCTTACTTGATTTAGTCAAATAATTTATGCCATGAATGTTTAGGCCACGTCAACTTCAAAACTTTGCGAAAATGATTAATTTGAAAGTATTGCCTAAGTTTGAATGCAATAACTCGAAAGGCCAAATATGTGTGGAGTCAAAGTATGTTAGGCATACTTATAAGTCATTTGAAAGGAATTCAAATCCTTTAGACTTAATTCACACAAATATTAGTGACACGAAGTCACTACCATCTCGCGGTGGGAAAAAGTATTTTATAACTTTTATTGACGACAATACTAGATATTGCTATATTTACTTGCTTAATAGTAAAGATGAAGCAATTGATGCATTCAAGCAATATAAAAATGAAGTTGAGACGCAACTAAACAAAAAGATCAAAATGATAAGAAGTGATAGGGGCGACGAATCACGAATATGAATCTCCTTTTGAAGAAATATGTTTGGAAAATGGCATTATTCACCAAACAACTACCCCTTACTCACCGGAATCTAATGAAATTGCGGAAAGAAAGAATAGAATGTTAAAGAAGATGATGAATGCCTTGTTAATAATTTATGGTTTACCTCGGAACTTGTGGGGGGAAGCTATTCTTACAGCTAACTGAATACTGAATCGTGTTCCCCATAGCAAAACGCAATCCATTCCATATGAAAAATAGAAAGAAAAGGAAAGAAACCCAACTTAAAATATTTTAGTGTGGGGTTGTTTGGCTAAAGTGCAAGTTCCTAAACCCAAAAGGGTAAAGATTGGACAAAAAACCATTGATTACGTTTTCGTAGGATATGCAACAAATAGTAAGACATATCGTTTTCTGGTTCATAAGTCAGAAAATCCCGGCATTCATATTAATACAGTAATTGAATCGGATAATGCTGAATTCTTTGAAAATATTTATCCGTATAAATTGGAATGTGAGTCGTCTAATGAAAAATATAAGCGACCTCAGGAAGAAGCAAAGAAAAGTACTTTTGATGAGGAAAATCCAAGACGTAGTAAACATCAAAGGACATCTACTTCCTTTGGACCAGATTCTTATTGGAAAATGAGCCTCAAACATTCAAAGAAGTAATGTCTTCCACGAAAGCACAATATTAGAAAGAAGCAGTAAATAGTGAGACCATATTAAGTAATCATACTTAGGAATTGGTTGATCTTCCTCCGGGAAATAAACCTTTGGGTTCTAAATGGATTTTCAAAAGGAAAATAAAAGCTGGTAGTACTATTGACAAATATAAGGCAAGATTAGTTGTTAAAGGGTTTAGACAACGAGAAGGTCTTGATTACTTTGACACATACTCGCCAGTAACAAGGATTACATCTATCCGCGTATTAATAGCGTTAGCCGCCGTGTATGGCCTTCAAATCCATCAGATGAATGTAAAGACAGCCTTCTTAAATGGAGATTTGGAGGAAGAAATCTATATGGAACAACCTGAAGGGTTTGTAGTTCCCGAAAAATAAAAGAAGGTGTGTCGACTTGTTAAGTCACTTTACGGACTAAAACAAGTACAAAAATAATGGCATGCGAAATTTGACCAAACAGGGTTGTCAAATGGTTTCAAGATCAATGAGTGTGAAAAATGTGTTTACATTAAGAATACTCCAAAATAAATAGTCATTGTTTGTTTATATGTGGATGATATGTTGATAATGAGTAACAATATTGCTAACGTAAATGCTACTAAGCGCATACGTACTAGTAAGTTTGATATGCAAGACTTAGGAGTTGCCGATTTAATTTTGGGAATTAAGATCCTTCAGACTCCTCAAGGTATAGCTTTGTCTCAATCTCATTATATTGAAATGGTTCTTGAAAAGTTCAAATATTTGGACTTTAAAGAAGCAAAAACGCCAATTGATTTAAACCATACTCTTGTAAAGAATAAAGGTCAAAGTCAGTCTCAACTAGAATATGCTCGAGTGTTCGGAAGTTTGATGTACATTATGAGTTGTACACGAACTGATATAGCTTGTGCGATAAGTAAGCTTAGTTGATACGCAAGTAATCTCAACAAGCTCATTGTATACCCAAGACTATGCATTGCATTACAATAATTATCCCGCAGTTATTGAGGGATATAATGATGCAAATTGGATCACCGGAATCAAAACCCACAAGTGGATACGTTTTTACCATTGGTGGAGGAGCAGTGTCTTGGAAGTCGTCCAAATAGACATGCATCACCCACCCTACAATGGAGTCTGAGTTTATAGCTTTAGACAAGGCCGATGAAGAAGCTGAATGGCTCCGAAATTTCTTAGAAGACATTCCATTTTGGCCCAAACTTTTGGCACCTGGGAGCGTTATGTATAACAAGAAATCTCGTCACATTCGACGAAGGAAAAATACCGTTTGACAACTACTCTCTAGTGGAATTATCACAATTGACTATGTAAAGTCAAAAGATAATGTATCGGATCCGCTTATAAAAGGCGTACCTAGAGAGGCGGTTGAGAAGTCATCAAAGGGAATGGGACTATGGCCGAGGACAAGTCACTATGGCGGTAAATCTACCTAGAAGGTTGGAGATCCTAAGATCTAGGTTCAAGGAGATCAAATAAAGTCATTAGTGACGATACAACATTGTCAAATAAAAATTTGGTCCATTCTCATGATGAAGACAATGTTCAGTACCAAGGATAATGCGTTAGGGCTTTTTAATGGTTTCTAAGTTTGATACGGGATATATCATATAGTGTATCTACGGGATAACACATTTAGGAATCACTTATGTAAGTGTGAAGTGTAAGTCGCTTCAAGGAGAATGTTGTAAGGCCAGTTTTCTACGCACTTATGAAACCAGGCGGTGTTAATGGCTGAAACGAACACAACAATGAGTACCAAAGACGGTTAAGGGTTGATTGTGTGACTTATGGTTGTGTAGGTATATACCAAAGTTCGAAGGTTCAAAGATATCAAATCTACCGATTGACCGAGTATATCCGACATAAGTTAACTACGGAAAGTTCAAAGGGAAACCTACTTATCCAGATGCGATTAATTCTTACTTACGAATCACACAGTTTTTTCATGCATATTTATTTTCGGATAGACGTTCCCCATTCATGTAGGGGATTGTTGGGTTTTGTTAGTAATAACAAAAGAGGCGTGAATGGAGAAAGGTGGGAAAATAAAATTTTGAATTAGTTCACTTTACTAATGCACTTTGTCCCTCATTGGAAGAAGGAAAGAAAATCTTTGTGCTTATATAGAGAAGAACATCTTCTAACTCTTAAAGAGTTAAGAAGAAGTGGTGCCTCGCGCCGTCGTCGCTCACTCGACCCGGCTTTGGCTTCGGATTTGAATTTGGGCAATTGATATGATTGATTGATAATTTTTTGGACCAAATTTATTTTTCGTTTCCATCATATAATATTTTATTTTCTAATATTTTTTCGCATAAAAAAAATTACGGAATTATTTTCCAACGGTCGAGTTCGCGACCAAACATTCCATTCAATAGAAATTTAAATAATTTCTGCTGAATAGACACCTCATCAACGAACAGACACCTTTGCACCTGTTGGGACTCAGCTTCGTTGGCTATTAATAGAGAGGCTTAGCCTTATTTTCCACCACCGAAAATCGAAATCTCTCCCTCAATCTTCTGTATTCTACATTGGTTTTCTAAAGAAAAACAAAAGCATTTTGTGTGATTTGCTCTGCCATTTGAGTTCGTCAAAGTTCTGTGATTTGAAGTGCCGCTATCACAGAATAGTTATTCCGTTCTATCCTGGGAGGAATTAATCCGAAACTTGGGCAACTGTGAGGGGATTAAATTCCTTAAGAAAATACAAGAAACTTGTGGACTCGGAATTTTTCTATTTTGTTTACTTAAACTAATGTTTGTTGATTTACTGGTTTTGAATACAGTGTTCTAACAGAGAGAATATTCCCTACATCTGTACTATTAGGGTTTACTAGGAAAATATGTTGAATATATAAGGGAAAAAGAAAAAGGAAGGAGGCATGTAATATTCATTTTGGGAAGAACACTTTTGAGAAGAAGATTCTCTCTCTCTCTCGCTTGCAAAAATACAAAGACTACCTTTTGATAAATATTCTTGTTCATATTATTCCCCACCTTTCCATCAAATCCGAGGAGTGTTCATACGAATCTTGGACCTATCTGTCACTCATCATTGTCAGGGGGAACATTCATTCAACCCATCCATTATTGAGTGAATCATTCTCCCTATTTACTTAAACGTCATTTATTGCCATTTATTGTTAGTTATATATCCATCAATGTTCATGCTTTAAGAATATTCTGCACTTGTTGTCATCAACCAGTTACGGAATTTGTCCCCACCTACTGCATGTTTTAAAGATTAGCATCTAGAGTTATTATCCTTAATTAGATTTACCCCTTATTATATAAATTATAGAATAACCGAAAAATTGGTACGGTACAAATTTTATAAAATAACCAACCGAACCAAACCAATGACACACCTAGTGTCATTGACGTCTGGGGAGGTAAACGTGTACGCAAAATCTTACCCTTATCTTGTGAAAATAGAGAGATTCCTTCTTGTAGATCCTCAGCTCAAGAAAAGCATAATCACAACAGTTTTGAAAAAAAAAACAGTAGTGAAAAAGCCATAAAGTAGTAACAATAGCAAGATAATAAGGTAACTAAAGCAAAAGAAACATCAAATAATAATAAAAAACTAAAAATAAGAAAATCCAAAAATAATACTAATACTGCTAGTATATAATAAACTTCTATACGACGATCATAATATAAATATTTACTTTATCAATTGTTATAGATAACTACATATAATCGTTCGTACAATATGCCGTTAAAAACCTGAAAAATATAACACATTAAAATACACAAAAAAAATATAAATATCCTCTACATAAGCAGTATGTTTTTTAATGGGCAAAATAAATAAAGTATTGGTGATCCAAAGAAGAAGAAGCCATACACAATTACACATATTATCCAAATGTCCTACGGCATAACTCACTACATTTGACTTCTCCAAACTTTCACAAATTTTAACCACTCTCTTCTTCTTCTCTTCCTCTCGCTGCTCACTTTCTCTTCTCTATAGAAACAAATTCTCTTTCTATTAATCCCACAATATGTAATTAAATCGTCAAGATTAATATCTCATTAATTATATGTAATGAATATCTTTAAATTTCCATCTTTAGTTTGAAGTTTCTGTCATTAACATAATATGCGCAAAGCATCCAAATGGTTCAAAGAACTCTTCGGTTTCAAGAAAACTGACTCTTCTTCTTCTTCTTAGTTACACAATAACCTAACTCCAAACCTATCACTAACCACTAAAAACAAACGCAGTAATTTTAAATCCTTAATTTTCAGCAGCCCCACTATGATCAATATGGTTCTCCACGTCAGTCTGCCGTAGAAATAATGTTGCCAAAAATAATATTTCAGTGATTATTAACATACTTTCTTTGAATTATTTTATGTGACTATTGCCGTGCCCTGTCGTGTCCTGTCCGTGTCCTGTCCGTGTCTTGTCCGTGCCACGGCCACGCCCTGCCGTGTCCTGTCGTGTCCTGTCCGTGCCACGGCCACGCCCTGCCGTGCCCTGTCGTGTCCTGTCCGCGCCACGGCCACGCCGTGCCCTGTCGTGTCCCGGCCGTGTCCTGTCCGTGTCCTGTCCATGTCCTGTCCGTGCCACGGCCACGCCCTGTCCGTATCCTGTCCGTGCCACGGCCACGCCCTGACGTGCCCTGCCGTGTCCTGTCCGTGTCCTGTCCGTGCCACGGCCACGCCCTGCCGTGCCCTGCCGTGTCCCGTCCGTGTCCTGTCCTTAGTAGGCGATTGGACATAAGAACTGTAAAATTTGAAAAAATGGTGAAAAAAATTTTCAAGCAAAAATAGTATTTGAAATTTAGAGTTGTGTTTGGACATAAATTTCAGTTTGGGTTGTTTTTGAAGTTTTGCTAGTGATTTGAGTGAAAATTTTGAAAAATAGCTTTTTAAAGTTTTTCAAATTTTCGAAAATTTTCAAAATGCATCATCGAGTGAAAATTAAAAATTTTATGAACAAACACTGATCTCGAAAAAAATAATTTTTTTAAAAAAAAATCTTCCATCAAATTTTATGTCCAAACGAGCACTTATTATAGTTCGTTTCGAAAAGAACGTGTCATTTCTGCACATATACATATATATATATATCCTTGATGTGATATTTTTATGTTTTTAAAAATTTAAACACCACTTTAACCCACATAAATTCAAACAAAGGAAAAAAGTGCGTAAACACTAGTTAAGTTAAAACATTATTTAGGTTATATAATGCATATGATTTTGTGCATGGACCCTACCAACAGCCTCGTCACGGTGGAAGAGGTGGTGGAGCTGACAGTTAGTAGCAGTGGTACAGACGCGGTGACGAAGTGGAACGGTGTCGTTTTTGGTCGTGAAGAATGGGCTACCCTTGTGATGCAATCACATTTCCGAGCTTATCTGGTTAGTTATAGAGTCATCTCTTTATTTCAGTTCATGTCAAATATTTTTTTTAACTATACTTTTATCAAAAAATATTTCTCGTTCTTTCAAATAAAAAAACTTTATTTAAAAAAATTATGCTCAAATCACATTAGAAATTATATTATTTGAGCCTCGTGTTTTGAACATTTTCACATAAAATAAAATGGAGGGGTAATAATACATCTCTTTTTTATCTTTTTCATTTTGTGAATTCCACCAATAATTCTTGATAGGAACAATCTACTCGTAATATGTAAATGACGGTGAAAAAGGTATAGAAGGTTTTGTTACAATCGGGGCAAAGAAATTGGACATTTTACTATTCTTCATAAAAGGAACAATTAATGATACGATCAATTCCTTATTTTTTTAAGTTTCATGTATTGTGTCTGATATTCGTATTAGGGTCCGACTAAATTTGAATCTGCACAGAAAAATCCTACTCTTACGTCTAACATTTTTATGTAACAATTAGTGGATTTAACAGACACATAATATTAATAGGGCCAGAGTGGATTAACGGTCAATAAAATAGAATGAAAGCTACGAGAGATTAGAGTTTAAATTACGACAAAGAAAGAAAAAAAAACTAGAAGCTTTCTTTTCCTTTACGTAAGACGTGATGAACAGAGTTATCCGATACTACTCAACGAACTAGTTGATCTGTGCAAAATTTCCCACGTGCAAAGTTTGTTATAATATTGTCTTTTCTTAAAATTCTTTTTGGGAGTTGGGTTGTTGGGTTGTTGGGGTAGGCGTAGGGGGTTCGGGGGTTGGGGGAGGGAGGCAGAGGCGGAACCAGGAATTCAAGCTTATGGGTTCGGGATCATTTGAAGTTATTGAGTTCTAAATTAATAATTTATACGTACTTAGTAGAATTTGTAAGATAAATACAGAGTTCTAACTAAAGCTACTATATTTGACCGAACCCGCTTTCGCCACTCTGACTCTGCCCTCGGAGATTCTGGTGTGAAACGTATAGAGAAAACTAGACTAGTTTGGAACCATGTAGACCTAAATATCTAAAACTAGAATATATTTTGTGGTCGGTGCAGAGTTTTCGAGTTTCATTTCATTAATCTATGTTCTTCGAGAAATATATGTAAGTCACAACCTTTTTTTATAGAGTTAACTCATATATATAGACTGTATAAATAAATTTTACTCCCTACATATATTTTTATTTGTCTATTATACTAAAAAATTATTATTACTTTTACTTGTTTATTTTAGCAAATCAAGTAAAAGACAATATTTCTTTTCTAATTTATCCTTATCATTAACTGCTTATTCCCCAAATTATTTTTTAAAATTTTTTAAAATGTTATCATTATTATAGGTAAAATTGTAAAATACATTCTTTATTTTTTCTTTTAAAGAGCATACTAAATGAAAAACAAATAACTAAAAGTGAACGGAGGGAGTACGTTTTAGCTCAGCTATACTGCAAGTTACCTACCTTATTTTTTGGGTTTGTTAGTTTCACTTACTATCAATAACACATATAATCATTTTTCCGGTGAGAAGATAGAATTTTTATATTCTGAATATTTTAAAGTTATATAAATCTATTTCATATTTTTCCTTTGGTAGTATGTTGTACAGGAAAATAGTCGCAGCACCTTATGTTTATATCAAATAATTATGTTATTCATTTGATGTAAACACCTTTACGTGTGAAACATTTATGAAATTTGACAAAAAGCACATAAGCATCCAGATGCTTATCCACATTCGGTGTTTATACCAAATTCTATTAAGTAATAAGTTAAGATAAGTATACAGTAATTAACCATAATAAGTAATAAAAACGTATTTAAAAAGCAAATGACATATATTATTTGAATTGGTATAAACATCTAGTGTGAGTTAATATTTTTCCTCACGTACTATGTTTAAGGGATGTGAAAATGAATATTTTGGGCGCCTATCACTTTTGAAAATTTTCATGCTATTTGTCCAAATGTCCATAAAAAATCATCCATATCTAAAACAACTCCATTTGTTTCTGGAATTTAGTGTTTTAATTTCTCTTAATACAACCTGATATTTGAACTTAATGTCACTTGATATCATACTACAATAAGTCAACGGTGCAAAGGCGGACTTAGACAGTTTCTGTATGTCAGTTTAACTGAAACCATTACTTTCACCTTTATGCTCAAAAGTATGTCCACAAAAACGTAGAAAACAGTAAAACGTATACAATTAATAAGACCACGCGTATTCTGAACTCACTGACTCTAGATCCTGTGTTCGCCTTTGCACTAGTGTACGATTTGGTTACCAAAATTAATGACACTTGATCATACTACTAGCTAGTTTACTAATTTTCCATTTTGTGGTTTAAATTTGAAGTCCAGGAGAGCATTAAGAGCATTGAAGGGACTTGTGAAGCTTCAAGCATTAGTAAGAGGTCATATTGTGAGGAAGCAAACTGCTGATATGCTAAGGCGTATGCATGCATTGATAAGAGCTCAGTCAAGAGCTCGTGCTGGACGATCTCAGGTTTCTGAATCGCCTCATTTTAGCGCCCAGTCTATTCAATTTCTTCAGCATGTAAGTAAAATATCACCTTTCCCTCCATTTTCAAATTTGAAAAGAAGCTTGAAAACAAGTTAATTAGTAACAAGTTGTAGTAATTGTAAACCAATTGAGGTAAATTGTTTAGTTTTATAAAGATTTTGTCCTGGTTTAATAATTGTGTTTCTATATCTTGATGTCTAGGGTCCTGCAACTACTGATAAATTCGAGCATGTTATTCGTGCAAGGAGCATGAAGAATGATCAAATGTTTATGCTCGAGGTATTGGCTAGATATTTTATACTTTGGAAGATGCATTATCTAGGGAAAAGGGTCGAAATATCTCTCTCTTTACCCTCCGTTATACTTTGATGTCGTTCATACTGTGTTGTTAGCATATTGGCTTGGTTTTGCCCTTAATTCTAACTTGAAGTATAATGCAAGATAACCTTAGACTAGAGTGACGATTAGAGAGATAAGTTTGGACTTTTTTCCTGATGTATTTTGACACGTGGAATCCAACAAATCCATGATAGAGCTATGTTAAGGTCCAGGGCAAGTACGAGACGGCTTGCTAATGACAAGGATATGAATGACCATAAAATATAACGGCAGATAAAATTAAGATATTTCATATGCTAGAGACCTGATGTGAATTGCTTCTCGTGAGCCGAGGATCTATCGGAAACAACCTCTTTATCTCCGCGAGGTAGGGGTAAGGTCTGTATATACATTACCCTCCGCAGACTCCACACTCTGGGAATATACTAGGTATGTTGTTATTGTTCTTGTCGTCCTCGTTGTATTTCATATGTTAGAGAAGTAAATTTGGATGTTTTCCCCATTATCTATTTGCATAAACTTATTCCTAACATAAAATGGTATTATTGCAGAGGAATTCTTCAAACAACATGGGCTGCAGAATGGATAAGAAACAAGGCTCTTTTGAAAGAACTGGCTCTATTGATGATATTGGCAAAATCCTTGAAATAAATAGTGGAAAATCATATATTACTTCCACACATATAAGTCTCTTCTATTCCTCTGTTCTTAGCTTGAATTCAGACCTATTAAGTTACAGCTTGGATGAAACATGTTTTTCCTCTGCTGATATAGTCCACAACTTCTTTCGGCCTCATCTAAATGTGCTCGTTCGAGGCGAGGGCCATTTAGAGGAGATTCGGATGAGTTTAGCCGTGGTTTTTTGCACATATATTAAGATGATTTAATGTCTGGTTTATGTTGTTGTTACAGATTTTATGTCTCTGAGCCGAGGGTATAACATACATCTAAATGGTCAAGGCATGCATTGAATTTAGAGTACAAAAAATTTAAGTCTTTAAAGTTTTTATTATATACATACTTGTAATTGCATGGAAATAATTAAACAGTGGATAAGAACGATCTTCATATATTAAATAGGGCTTTTTGCATTCGTACTCGCTTTTTGTGCCACGTTTTAACCTATACCCGTTTTGTAAAAAAAATTGAATCCGTACCCGCTTTTGCGCATAACTTCAGCATACGGGACTGAAGTAGCAAAGGCAATCACGCAAAA